>JBBPBQ010000002.1:1637171-1680357 GCA_037974755.1 Cicer yamashitae
TATATATATATATATATAATTTGATATTAATTTTACAAATAAAATATTAATAATTCATTTTAAAAACATGTAGCTAGGTTAAGTTATTTAAGTGAGAAGTTTTGAGTGTCAAAATAAATAATCTACCAAATCTCTCCCTAATAAAATTAAACTCTAATACACTCACATCTCTAAGATGAATCATCAATTTAACTAAAGATAAACAAAATAAAATGAATTTAACAGTTGGTTCCATCTTAGAGTAATTTGTTATTTTTCTAAAAATGATTTTTTATATTTAAATAATATCAATATATGGCATATTTTGTTAACAAATCAACTCTTTTGTGTCTCAATTATAAGCAAAAATACCCACTTTTACATTTTTTAAGAATGATAATTAAGTGTCATTAAAGAGAGGCAAATGTAAATTCTTTAGTAAGTCTTTAATTAGTTCTAAGTTTTTTTTTACCTTGGATTGAGGCATCATCCCCTCGCCCTAAATTTTGATTATTAAAAAAAATAGTCAAGTGCATCTATTTATTTTATTTTTTTTTTTACTTCATGTAAAAAAAGAAATGCTAACTACTAACTTACCTTAATTATTATTATGATCATTTCTCACAACATTAAAAACTAATGCAAAAATATTGTTGGAACGATAACATTAAATGTGGATAGATTAATTGTAATTTTTGGTTATGATTGAGATCCACAAACACATATATTTTTTTGGTTATAATTAAAGTAGGAGGAAGTAATGGAAGTAATGAAATTACTTATTCTATTTCACAATAATAGACTTATTTATATATATAAAAATAAAATAAAATAAAACAAGGGCCACGTTTAATTTTAAATGTGATATCCATTTGTCTCTGATTATAAACATCATTGGAAAAAAAATCTCAAAATAAAAGCTCACTTTCACATTACAAGACGTATTTATTATTTTTTTTCCAACACACCCCTTTTTAATATTAATACTTTACATTCAAAGATAAAAAAAAAAATCAAAGTTGAACTCATTTATATACAAATAATATTTTAGAAATATCAACACATTAAATTAACACATTAATTTTTTTTTTCTTTCTTTTATATGCAAAAAGACAATATGTCCTTATAATTATGGACAAAAGTAGTATTACTTATATTTTTACAATTGTATCTAATTAATATTATATGTATTGTTTCCAATTCAATACTTTTCACTTTGTATTATTGATAATAGTGTATACATTGATATTTAATAATGATAATTTAATATATTATGTTATTTGTAACAGTTCGACTTCAGTTATTGAAATTATTATTCACGATCTTATTTCCTATTTTCCACCTATGGGATAAGTATTACCGTTCATTGATTATCACAACCAATTAAGCATTAGTATGTGAATGAATGGTGGTGCTTAACTTCTATGTATTGGGTTCGATTCTCACAAAATACAAAAACTTGCTAATTTATAACTGAGAAGAAGGGGCAAAAAGATCATGTAACTGGGGCCGTGGGGCCGAGGTGTTACACCATTTGTCCCATTATACGTATTATGTTTGGATTGCGTTAAATGAGTTCAAATACAATAAATAAACATATTTTAGTAGGAAAAGGTAATTAATACTTCATTGATAACATAAAAAATAATAATAATAATAATAATAATAATAATAATAATAAATATGAAAATGATATACTTAATATTAGACAGAGGAATTACTATTTATTTATATATTTTTTATTATATGTAAAATGATCAGATAAATTAATTATAATGAGATGGAGATTAACTTTTATTTTTAACTCAGTTATTTAAAGGAAGGGAAAAATAATAATTTACTATGAGTTGGACTGCTATTTTTCTCTATTCCTAATTTTATTCACTAAACATATTTGATATTTTTCTCTTTTTCTAACTTGGTTTTTGGGCATAGATTCATTTTTATGGTGGAGGTTATTATCTCAAAGAAACTTACAACTTGTTAAATTGGGACGAATATAACACTTACTTTCTTTTACATTACATTATTTAGAACATGTTAGTCAAAGATAAAATTTATTTATTTGTTTGGCGTTTATTGAGTAATAGATTGTCAACCATAGATAATTTGATATGACAAGAAGTTATCGTGGTTGATCATCATTTGTGTACACGTGGACGTGACATGCATGACACACTACAACACTTACTCTTCGAGTGCAAAAACAAGTTTAGTTGGCGGTTTTGCAATGGTTAGACATCAACGGAACAATAATGAACTTGCCCTCATACCTTCTTTTTCAATTCACATATTTAGTTATTGATGGTAAAACAAAAAAAAAGGATAACTTTATTATGTTTAGTTAGTTGTATTGTTGGATTAACGTGGAAAGTATATAATAATGCTATTTTCCGTCAACAAAAAATTAACATCAATAAATTAGTTGAAAATATTCGGTATTTATTGTAATATTGGTTAAAATATAAAACTAAATGATTTACTTATGATTTCCACCACGAGTACTTGCAACATTTATTATGTTTTGGAATTGGTTGAATTTCTTTTTATCTGATTGGTAAACCTTAGTGACTACATATTATAGTGAAAAAGATATCTATTATGTGTGTTTTAAGATAATTAAAATTGGATCGGAGATTAAATCAATGTAGATACTCGTTTAAGATTTAAAAATACGACGAGGATTGGACCGATAATAATAAATATACATGTGTTATTATTTTTTAATATAGTATATAAAACGATAATTAAAAAACAATATAATATTTATGATATATAGCACGTATTATTTAGTTATTTTCTTCTTTGTTACTATTATTATGAAGAATAATTTTATTAATTTAATATTAAAATAAAATAGAGGTTTCATTTTTCGGTAAAAAAAAATAGAAGTTTAATTTTCATTTGGCAGGTTTTTCTAAAAAAAAAAAGTAAATAATAAGCAAGCTTCTTTATATTTTTGCTTCAAAATTTTATTTTGAATGGAGTATAAATATAACACATATAAGTGCAACTTATTTAATTATGAGTGTAACACATTGAGTTTTCAATTAAAAAATTGTTTGTCTTTTTAATTTAAAATTTTAGTGATCCAAGTCTTGAAAACCAATAAACCATTGGTTCACTCGGTCGGGTCGAATTTCTACTTTATTGATTTGTTTTACTACTCTTTAACATGTCTTGTGCTTTGGGTATAGAAATTTTTTGTGAATACATACTACTTTGTTTTCTTCAAAAGCAAAAAAACAAAATCGGGGGTAACTAAGAGTTAGTAAGGACAAGAATGGAATTATGGTGATTGACTAAGGTTAGTCATGGAATAAATGAAAAGACGACAGAGGTTGCTTGCGCAAATCTAGCTAATCTGGTCTTCTGGGGCAAACCATAGACAAAAAAAAAAAAAAAAGATTAACATTTGAAAAGGTTTGTGGGAGCTTAAACCAAAGCAAAAGGCAAAGGTAGAAGAATTAAGTTTACACCCCCCATACATCCCAAAACCGTACACACACAAAAAAGCACTCACCAACCATTCATTTTTTCCCAATTTATTTTTCTTCTCTCTGCCCACGTTCAAATTTAATTAAAATCACATTACATTACACATTACATTACATTATTATGAATATATGTTTGGACAGACAATCGCAGTGGGACACCCATTGTGTGCAGAGTTTTGCAGCTTAGCTTCTTGAAAAAATAACAACACCCTTTTTCAAACATCCACATTTTTTTCTTACCTTACGACAATAATTCTTCAATATTCATTATTCATCTAATCCAAACCCAACACAACCAAAGATACACACCATCACAAACAAACAAACAAACATGCACCCTCTTCCTTTTCTCATCTTTTCATTTTCGCACCCCCCTTCACTCTAAACTATATACCATTAATTTGTGATGGTATCACAAAGGGGGTGTAGTTGGTTTTGCTGGAAGAAGCTGAAGCAGAAGCAAAATATGGTGAAGTTTGGTCTTGTGGCTTTCACAGTTTATGAGATCCAAGAAAGTTTAATTTTTTACTGCAGATTAATCCTTGTGATGCAAAAGGGTCTTCTTAGATTCTTCTTATGTCAAGGAAGGAGTACTCAACCATGGATTCTGTACTTTTTCTTCTTCTGTTTTGTTTGTTGATTTTGATTATGATGATGATGTTGTTGTTGGTGATGGTGGTGATATTGGCTACACGGCTCAATCTGTTAGCTTAGTGATACTGGTATCAATTAATTAATCTCTGTTTATTAATTTTTAATTGTTTAATTAATTTACTTGCTTTGTTTGTTACCCTTGTTAATATATGCAATGAGTGGATATGAATGAAAGCAAATTTTTAATTTGCCACACATGTTTGATTTTTTTATTTTTTGGTAATAATTTTTTTTAATAATGGATTTGATTTTTTTGTTTGGTATAAAGGTTTTAACTTTTCTTATGAAGGAATGTATGAACTATGAACTCATTTTTGGATTTGGTGAAACTATTATTTTTATTTATTTTTCACCTTTTGTTTATTTTTTGTCTTGAATTGAAGACCATATATTTTTTCTAGAGAAAAAAAAAAAAAAAAAAAAAGAAGGAGACGTTTCTTTGTTGGTTGGAGAGGCATTGGGTTTCTACAAAATTTTGCAGTAAATAGGGATGCACCTAATACTGTAGGATTTTAGTCAGTGATGCTTTAAATTTGGAGGGTCCCTTTGAGGTACAGACTACACAGACCCTTCAACATCCAAACACTGTTTTATTACCGTTTCAAAAATTTATTGTCAGCCTTTGCATCTGTCTCTTTTACAACAATTTTCATTGGGCAACGTGGTGCTTCGTCATATTAATATTTAATATTAGCCCTTAAATGGAAACTCTCTTAAATATACTTCACCCGGTTCACTTATTATTCACTTTCGAATTTTAACTAAATTATTGCTATAATTGTTTGCTTATTTAATATTTTATTTAATTTATTTGGTTTATTCCTTTTTCACAATCTTACTGAAAATTGGGTTCCGTAAAAAAATTAGATAATAAATTTAATGTACCTTTTATATATATATATATATATAGAACAATTTAATGTGCCTTTTTATGGATAGATGTACGGGGGTGGAGCTACACTGTTAGCCCCTCCTGTATTTTTCTAATTCTACTGTACATACTTTTTTTTGAAACGGAATTCTTCTATATACTTTATACTACTTCTACCTCCATCTTTATATGTAATTTTTACTTCTATTAAAATAATTTATTTATTTGAATTTCATTTTAATTGTTTTATTTGAGTAGTGTGCAATTTTAAGAAAAATATTAATTTTGTTAAATTTAATAATAAAATGAGATTGATTTATTCAAATACTCTAATTAATTATATTTAGTTCAGAAGTATGATAAGCTGAGATTCAATAAATAAAAATATATTAGTGCAGAAAAGTAGTTAATCAGTATTATATAATGAAAAATAATTTGAGATAAAGAAAATAACAAATGAAACATTTAAAATGAGATCAAAGAAGTAATATATACTCCATTCGGCTCAAAATAATTGAATCATTTACAAAAAAAGAAACATTGTTCTAAAATGAAGGACAATTTTCATTTCTAATAAATTTTTTTCTTTAATTATACGTTTTAATTAATATGAGTTGCATCATTTTCAACGCAATATCTCTCTATATATTTTGATTTTTATAATGCATCAATACTTTTTTATTTTTAAAGAGATGATAAATTCATCATAATTAACTTATCTAACTGTGAGGTTTCAGGTTCGAATTCGAGACAAGACGTCTAACCTAGTAATGTCAATATTTATCGGTTGAACTATAACTTAAAGACATAATATATCAATACTTAACAAATATAATTTAATAAAAGTGGTTTCGTATCTTTCATTTATATATTTTTTTTAATATATATGAAGTGAGTAAATAACTCAATTATTTTAAAATAATTTTTTTTCTTTAAATATATCAAGTACTATATAGACTCATATGCTTTAAGTTTGGAGAAGTGTAGGACTATGGAATGAGTCCTTGCACATAATTATAAATATCCAACTAAATTGTAGCACTTACCGATATAATATAATATATTTAATGTGTCTATTTTGTATATAAATTTTATTGTAATAAAATATAAACAAAAATATTTTTGAAAGCTTGATTTATGTATTTTTAAATTTAGATTAAATAGATCAATTTTTTAAATACATTTTTGTTATATTTTATTTTAGATGAAATATATTATTAAAATATTCTTTTGGTATAAAAGTGTCCATGACTTTGAATCTCATAAAAAAAATTAGTAGTATTGATATAAGAGATATATTTGAAGAAAACAAAACAAATATATCAAGTAAATGAGTTTATATTTAAGGATACATTTTTTATCCTAAAAGTGACTTGTAATTAGTAATAGGTGTAACATTAAATATTAGAGAAAACTATTTAAATTTAATTTTTTGAGTGTTCACGTTGCCAACTACTCGATCACGAATTAACATGATAAAACATAGAATGGAAAACCATAAACATATATCTAGCTCCTCTGAACATTTGATCTTGGTTCGATCCATGTGTAGATCGATGTTTGTAAAATATTATATTTTTCAAGATAAATTAGTTAATACGATAGTATTCATATATGGTATGTTTGGAAAATAATAGTAAATATACTTATGAATATATATAAAGACAAATTATATTTGTAAATGATGTTTATAATTAACAACAGATGAAATAGTAATATACATCTTCCTATGTACGCAATTCCACGTTGTTGATTACTATATTAAGATATATGATATTTAGCACACTTAAGTTCTATTAGCCTACTTTGAGTAAAAAAGTTGTACCGGCCTTTTTTGGTCTGAAATTTCTTTTTTAATTTCATTAATTTTTAAATTAGTGAATTTTTTGGCATTCATGAGAAAATGTGGGCATCAATATGTTTTACCAAAAATAATTTGATTACATTTGTCTTTAAATAACACAAAATAACGCAAATGGTTGATTGTTAAATATTATACCCAACAAAATTTTGACTCAATGAGAATTGTTGTGACTTCTAAATTTTATGGTTATGGATTTAGTAGTTCCTACTAGTACTTCTTAGTTTCTATGTTATTTCGGCACTTAGTATGAATTTCTGCAATTTAAATGGATTGTCCAAATCAATGTTTGATTGTGGGTGATGATGGGTGAGACAGTTTTGGAGCACAATCATAGTGCATTATTTTTTTGCTTGTATAGTGAAGAAATTGGACAAGAAAAACAAAGAGACAAAGACAAATAAAGTTTATCTACGGATGACGAATGCCTCTTGGTTTATTTGCAAGTGTCTTATCAATTTTATGCTCCTATAATATAAATCCTCTTTTTTCCCACTCCTTTTGATTTTAGTATGCATGTGAGAGTATGGATGCATAGAGCACCTTATTAAAAAGAATAAATGAAAATTAAAGAAAGAAGGAAGGAATGTGATTCTTCCTCACGATGGATGGATCCTATGAGAATTCTGAATAGTGTGGGAGGTGCTAAGCTTATAATCACTCATTTTCAAATAAAGTATCTTATAGAAATTAAAGAAAGATAAAAATAAGTTGATATAAGCTCTAAATTTCTAAATCAACTTTTCCTCGTTTTGTTTCTCTCTACCGAGTCACCAACTCAGTGGTGAGTGAACTCGATCAATCGAGCAATGAGTTGACCCACTGTTTTCTCTTTGTCTTCTTCCATCGCCAACTAAAGTTTAATGTCTCTCTCTTCAATCTTTAACTTTGGTAGACATTAATGAGCAATGAGAGAACATGACTTTGGGTAACAAAATTAAATTTCACATTTGATTCAAGTCCATTCGTGAAAACTTCAAATTATAGCTTTCTACCTAAAATTGATTCACAAGGATTGAATCCAAACTCAATGAGTAATATCCAATTATTAATAAGCTAATAACTTATGTGGTAATTTGTGATTCGCTTATTTTTTAAAAGAAAACTATTTGATGTGCTGTTATAATAGGTATATAATTATTAAGTTCTGTTGGGAAGGTTGATATAAAAAAATGTGATAGAAGAATTGATTTTGTCTTATGAAAAGATTATACAACACATTGAAAGGCAACATTTTCAACAAGGAAAATGACAAGTGGAAATTTGTTTGGGTTTGACTAAAAATATTATTGCTAAGATGCAAAGAATACTTGTATGGGTATATAAAGAAAAGGGATGTATCCAATTGGTTGTTGAAAAATCAATTTCAAATACTCTTAATAGTATTGCCATTGAATTTGATATTATTGAAGTTAATTAAGATTAACGATGAAGATTAAGCGTTAAGACTCGTGATTCTTTCTATTTTTAGGGAAGTCATCATCTAACTACACTTTAGTAATTTTTGAGACTTTAATGGGTAAGTTTTTATTTTTTGACAAATAATTTTTTATACTTAATCTTAATGAGAAGCAAAATGATCGTTAACTTTTATCAAATAAAACTAAATTTATTAATAAAAATAGATTAATTTGAGTTAGACTTTACAAGACATGCATTTAGTTTAATAAACAAGTCTACGTCTAATCCGATTCGAAATTTGTCATAAACTTAAATTTTAGTCCAGACTTTTTCGAAAACAAATATGACCTGCTAACATGCTGAAATTTTATATCAACATTTTTAAGTAAATAATCTAATTTAAACTAATAAACCAATGTATTTTAGTTTTATTTTAAGATATAATATAACATTTTAGATGATCTAATTTTATATAATATCATATTTAAACTCTACTTTATAATATGTAAAAATTAATACATATATATGAATTACATATGTAAAAAAAAAGTTAAAATCATTAAAAAAAATGATAAATTTATGATTTAACGAAGAATACAAAATTACATATAATAGTATATTTATATTTATAAGAGCTTTTTTTTAACTGAATAAATTTCCGGTGTGATGTAGGCGTAGGTGCTGTTGATCGGGCTAGCATACTTTCGGCCCTAAGTAATCGATAAATGTAGAGTAGAGCTTTTGTGAATGGAAGCACGAAATAGATTACTGTGCAACTCCTTTAACCTTTTATGTGTATAGTAAAGTAGTATAGTTGAATTGTAAAGATACAATACATAAGGTAGGCCCGGTTGGTAGCATGATTTTATCAATGACAAATTTAAATGTACTTTGTACATTTGTCTTCATAATAATGACCTCGTCACCTGTATCTCTTTTTTGTTTCATATTTTTTTGGACTGGTAAAACAAATTAAGATCTATGTTGTCTTGCAAGTTTGAACTTTGTAGTCAGGTGAGCTCACGTGATCTCAAAATAAACAAAATAAAAATCACCACATTATAATTGGAATTGGAGGTGTGCTGTGTGTGAGCTGGCAGTGTTTTTCCTTTTTCCTTTGTTGAAAAGCAGTGTCAGTGTTCAAAGTTTAGATTGCTTATGTGTAAATTGTTCATTGAGTAAAACAAAATGTGTAAATAGTTCATATTATTAATTTTAAAAATATGAAAAGGAGGATTTTGAGAAGCAAAATGTAGGCTATTAAATTATAAAAGTATTTTATGGATACTCAAAATATAAAATTAATTTTGATCATGTTAAAAATGGTGGTTAATTATATAGTTTAATAAATTATATTTTTGTCATATTTGATTTAATTGTCTATTCAATAAAATTAATCATGTTTTTATATATAATTAATTAGATGGTTAGATGGCACACATATGTAAAAAAGTTAGTGTCTACGTATCATATTATTAAATTAGGATTCAATTTGTCTCGTAATAATAAGTGGTTTGTTGCAAAAAAAAAAAAAAATTTAAAATAACCATTATTTCAATTTTTAGTATAATGTTAATCATTTTCTTTTAATTACATAATATTTAATTAATATTATTTAAATTTTTTTAAATCAATATATTTCACTTGTATCTATGTCTATTATAAATTAATACATTAATGTTTGATACGAGTAATTTAATAAAAATATTATTCTCTATTTTTATTTATATATTTTTTATAATATGTATGAAATGGTAAATGAGTTATTTATTGTAAAATGAATGGAGTCGTTCAGAACTTCCATTAGAATTTGCACAAACGATATATTTAGTAAAAATAAGCTATAAAATATGTTATAGTTGATAACATAAAAGTTAACTAATAAGTGATTTCGATTGGAAGCTTATATCTTAAAAATTAGTTGATTGAAATTAAAGCGTTTGATAAAATCAACTATGAAAGTAGTTGAAGTAACCATGTAAAATTAATTGAGTCATTTAGACATGAAATCTCTACAACCATTGCATGGTGTTGTAGCAATATAGACCATTAGTGTTAGAGAGATGAAATTTCTCTCCTTAGATCTAACAATCTTTATTTTTGTTGGTTGTACTATGCAACATATGTACGAGATCCAAATCTATCAAAGTAACCAAAATTCATACTTATGGTGGCATGATATTCGGTCATTTAGAGGTATTTAGGGTGGTGAATCATTGACATTCATTGATTCATCTCAGTCCAAATATTTTCTCTAAATTTTAGATTTAAATGTATTGAAACCCTTTTAAAATTAAGGAAGTTTTACCAAAAACATAAAATCTCCAAAATTTACAATCAAATCACCAATTCTTCTTTATGTGTTTTTTCATTTGAAAATTTGATATTATTATTGGAGATGAAGATCTACATTTATCTCAAGATATTAGCTCTAAATTTGATAAAGGTACTGATTTTTTGAAGATATTAACTCTAGATTTGACAAAGATATTGATTTTTTGAAGATAAATTTTATAAGTTTTTGAATTTTTTAAACGGATACGTAACATATCATATGAAAAAGGTTACTTGTATCTAACATTTTAAAACGTTAAGTACTAAATAACTAAATAAATTAAAAAACTAAATCGTTACTTAAAATTCAACTAAGGGATCGGGAGAGTAATTTTACCTATTATTTTACATATGTGTGCATGTTAACTGGAGTCAGAGGTGTAGATTTTGTTCCCTATTCTCTTAAAGTAGTACCACACGAAATCCACACGAAACTAAGATTTGTATGAGGCCTTAGAATTGGCCTGTTCATTGTAATGGGCCTTTTCGGTTGCTTAGCTT
Organism: Cicer yamashitae; assembly: GCA_037974755.1. Taxonomy (NCBI): domain Eukaryota; kingdom Viridiplantae; phylum Streptophyta; class Magnoliopsida; order Fabales; family Fabaceae; genus Cicer; species Cicer yamashitae. Next base: position 1,648,270 of record JBBPBQ010000002.1, read on the forward strand.
GTGTATCCTGAAAAATCAACTCATACGGAAATTCCGCAAGATAAAAATCCAAATAAAATTAATAATACAGTGTTTTTTTTTTCTCACTTTTAATATTTTCAAATACACACAAAAATATACGTCGACTTGGGATAAGAAATAAAGCTTTCTTAATAACATGAACTTTAGGTTTGGGATTGGGCCTTTTTTTTTTTAAGTTTAGGATTGGGCTTTTTCTAAATAAAAATGGTTTGGGATTAGGCTTTTTATCGGCTTAATTTTTTCAAGCAAAAGTAAAAAGTAGAAAAGTATACCCTCACACAGTTTTCTCTTACCCCCATAAACCCCATTAAATACCCACAAAAAAACTTAAACTAATTAACTAAAAATCAGAAATCTTTTTATTTCACAAATTTTCTGGAAAAATTTGAGTTTTTCCAAAAAAAATATTTGTTATGGCAAACACATTTAAATTTGCTTAGGATTTAATTTATTTACATTTTATCTGTAAAGAATTTTTACATTAACAGTGAATTACAATTATCCTATCTTATATTTACAGTTAAAATAATGGACATAAGTAGTTATGATGCGCTGATAGTATAAAATAAAATATTTTACACTTTTATTGCATGCAAATTAAATTCATTTGCTTAAACTTATTTGGTGTTTGGGTAAATTCCGTGAAAGTGATTCTATGATCTTCTATAATTTCTATAAATGTTATCTATTGATTTATTTTACCTATTGGCAAGAATTTTATTTTTCTTGTTTCGATTGAATTTATTCTTGTTCCGGACGAATTGATCTTTATTTTTATGATTCGACCTATTCATGCATTATGATTATACACCTTTAAAATTGGCCTCCAGTTATTGGGATTAGACCAAGCACTACTAATACAAATTGACGGTACAAAATAAAAAGTGGGTAAACCACTTTGTAAGAAGTGAGGTTCTTTATGCTCTAATTAGTGATGGGGATCATGGATGAGGAGGAAATAATTCCACCATATATGAGGAATATAATTTTAATGCTACTGTGGTGGAATCATAAGATAATGGAAATCACATCCAAAACAATATATCGATCGTTTTTGCTGTTTTCGTGCAGTGACTATCAAATCATGATATCATTTCGAAAAATGTAACTGTAAATGATATATATAATCGTCCAAAGTACACTGCTATATAATCTAAAACACCCCTGTGAATTTTTTTTTTGTTTGTCTGAAAACAATTTTTGTTATTTACATACATTAAATTGACACAATATTTCGATCGATAAGGGGATAAATAACAAAAATTTATCCTTATCATTAAATTGACACAATATTTCGACATATTCTGTAATTTTTAAATGATTTTGATTACACTAATCATAAGAATATAATTCCTCGAGCAATTTCAGAAAAAGTTATTAAACGAAAAAAAAATTCGAGTGAGAAACATTTCAAAGTTCTTAAAGGTAAATGCAAAATTTTGTTAATCCAATTCATTAAATCATATACAAATTTATTGTATTGTTCTTGATATGATGGATAATAAAATTCATAATAAAATTTTAAAAAAACTCCGAAAAATAATTAAAATAATGTTATTACTACAAATATTTCAACACTTGACTTTTACAAACAAAAAAAAAACTCATTTGATATAAAAAAATTAAAGACCAGATATTTTATGTAACTTGAGAGATTGTGAAATGTATTTTTATTTATTTTTTGTCATAAACAGTATTTTGGTTTGAAATTAGCAAAGTACATGGATGCATTGATGCAATGCTATACAAACCATGCAAAAGTAATTAAAATGAATATGAAAGAAAGGTTTGCAGTTCTACATTGTATATAGTGTTCCTCCAGTAGCAAGACAGGGTGTTAAAGCTGAGAAAGGGGCATGGCATGGGTGGGTCACCTTTTACTTTTCCCAATTCAAAGTACTTTGGTAAAGCTTTTAAGTTTTGAACAAACAAAGAAAGAAGAAAAAAGTATGGCATTGTGGTTTGTGGAATGAAGATAAAGAATCAAATTCCAACTCCAACGGCATGGAATGGTAGAAAGAAGAATAAACGCACTCCAATGAAGATTTTGTGTCTAAAGGAGACGCGATTCCTAACTTAATTACCCTTTTCACACTATTATTATCACTACTCTTCCAATAACTTCAACATCCTAATTCTTAGATACTCTGATTGCGTGTTTTCCTTAATTAAAAATAAATAAAAAATAAAACTCTCAAACATAGTAATCAATTTAAAAATGAATAAAAAATAAAAAATAAAACTCTCAAACAAAACATAGTAATCAATTTAGAAATATACATTATTTCGAATTGGTTACTAAATTTGTCATTAACACTAACGATCAAGTGATTTAACGACATTTAAAACTCAGTCTTTAGATTGATCACTGACTCATTTAACACATTTATAAAAATTGGTTTCTTAATCGATTATTACGATAATTAAAATTTTGTTATAAATTATAAGATTATACATTGTTTGAGTCAAAAATGAATATCCAGGAGAAAAAGGAAAGATAGTTAAAAGAAATAAAGTAGGAGAAAAGTTAATTAAAAGTAGGATAATTTTTTGGTTGTATGATAAAAACAAAAATGGTAGATAAACAAATTAAAAGTGAGAAAAACAAAGAGATTATGTGTAAAAGTTAATATATATATATATCGTATATATTGTATATATCATGGGGATGTAGCTCAGATGGTAGAGCGCTCGCTTAGCATGCGAGAGGTACAGGGATCGATACCCCGCATCTCCACACTTTGTTAAATATTTTTTTTGAAAAATATATTTTAGGATCTATTTTGTACCTTCTTTAGACAACTTTGATAAATGATACGGGATAAAGATATTGAAAATCAAGCACAGTTTTAATAAGATATTGACAAACATCACATTTTAAATGTATAAATTAATTATATTTTTTGCCTTTATAATTAAAGTGACCACTTGGTCGACTTTTATATGATAAAGCCAAATAAATAAATACACATATTTTAAAAGCCAATTCATTCATTTTTTTTCTTATTTTTTGTTGAACATATATAATCACATCACATTGTCTTATTTTTAAAGATAAAAAGGATTATGAATTTATATTTTTGAGAATCATTGATGTTGTTAAAATTTTAAATATTGATCCAACCTGGATCACTTGTTGGTACACAACTTTACAAAAACATGTTCATAATAGGATGATGATAAATAGAAGAATGATTTTTATTTTACCAAATATATAGAAGATTGTTAAAATATTGGTTGGTAGCAGACTTGCTTTAAATGGAAATTTGAAAATAAAAGCAAGTTAACATTGTATTTTTTTTCCTGAAAGAAGTTTTTATTTTATTTTTTGCTGGAAGACAAAGTTAACATTGTTAGCGTTGTAATGCATTGACATTACACTTTTCATAAATAATATTTCATCATCGTTCATTCAGGACCCATATGCGGTTGAAGCTACGTTTTTGGGCCTTCTGCGATCAAGTCTTAAACTAATTTTTTATTTATAGTTTATAAAACTTAACACATGATATAATAAATGATACTTTGGTATTAAATAAATAATATAATAAGTGTATAATTATATAGATTATATTCTATCTTATTTTTATTTATGATATTTATCGTATTATATTTCTATTTTATTATATATGCAACAAACCATCATAAAATGTTTAAGACAATTAAAAACACAAATTAATTTTTCTTTTTTTTTTCGTCTTTATGTCTCCCTAATAACTCGATATTAGGGACATATTTATTTATTTATTTATATAGCATAATTCAATATTTGTAATGGTAGATTGAAAATTTTAAGTTGAGTCGACAATATTCCATATGAAAAATTAATTTAGGTATACCATAAAAATAGAAAATATAATTAATTAGAACCAATTTTGTTGAGTCTACTTTAAAGATACACACAATCTCCTATGTCACTTCAATTCAATTTGCAAAGAGAGAATAACAAGTAGAAGCAATGTGACATACAAAATTGTGATAAAAACATTATTGTCTAAAAGTGGCTTTCATTACTACTCAACTTTAATTTTTATGCAATTTTTAGCAATGTAAATCAAAATAGTATTATTAATAAATTGTTAGTGTTTTAAATATTTATTTAACTATTTTTGAAAATTAATTTTGATAGCTAAAAACAAAATATAACATGAAATGAAGATTAAATCCCTAGAGTGTGACAATTTACTCAATTTTGAAAATAATAATTATCAAATAAAAATAAACATAGTTGAAAGTCACAAACCACATCTTATGCGACTCGTTGAGTGGATAAAAAAGTATATATTTGTATTTAATTTTTTAGTTTTAAAAATATGATATTTTTGATAATTTAAAAAAATGGATTTTTTAAAAGAATATATTAGACATTTTTTAGTCATTTATAAAATTTTAATATTTCATTTTTAGTTTATTTATAAAATATATAACTTTTCTAAGAATTACAAATAATATTGTAGTTGTTCTTTTTTAATTGTCGACTAATGAGTGTTTATACAAAATAATAAAATTATTAAATTTTGTTATATTTTATAAATTATTTTAAAGAATTACTAATAAATGATCCAATAATATTTGTTAAGTAATTACATATAGTAAATTTATAATAAAAATATATTGACAATTGTATTTTCAAAATTTTAATAACTAAAAATTTGTTCTTATCTTTTTAACAAATATTCTTAAAGCACAAATACATTTGTTACCATAACTTATTATTTAATTATTTTTTGATACTACCATTAATTATTCATTATTTTAACCCACTTATTTATCTGTCCGTAATAAATAATTTTGATAAAATAAGATTTAATACAACATTATAATTTGAAAATGAGAGTTAAGAAAGAGATAATTTACAATAGACTAAAAAGGGAAGAGTATTTTTTATAAAAATAAAAAAGAAAAAGTAAAAGAAGGCCTCGTAAAAGGGAAGTTAATAAAGCAAAAGAAAAAGAAGAATGATGAGGATGTGAAACTGAAAATAAGAAAAAGAGGGGACCCACGGAGGCAGTGAGTAATGTTGTTGTTGGTTTTGTTGTATCGGATTCGGACGGAACAATTGGCTGCGCAGAGCAGGGAGTGAGGAGTCCGTGTCAAATCAAACTGCCTCCATCACTATCACTACTCACTATCTCTCTCTCCGTCTTATCTCCATCCCCAGGCCCTCTCAACACACAAATGCTTCAACATTCACAATAATGATACTCGATATCTCTCATAATAAACTTAGTTTAATGTTTTTCTATATATTATAAAATATAATAATTAAAAAAATTAACATTTTTTATCAAACTAATTATTTTAATTATTGATAATTTTTTTAATATCATCAATATAAAATATAATAATATTTTATAAATTATTTATATAATAATTATTAAATAATAGTATAGTAAAAACATAATTGAAATTATATTTAAAATTAAAAATTATATTCGCTTTAAGATTTGTTTTTATTAAAGTGACACTTATTATAAAACGGTTGGAGTGATGATTATAACAACAATGATATTTTGTAATGTTTCAAATTTTCATTCATCTATTTAATATTTATTTTTATATCTAATTTTATTATATCATTGACATAAATTTTTTAATCTCAAAAATGGTGATTATAGAAATGTCCATCATTTATATTTTTAAGGGACCTCCTAACAAATACTCTTATCACATTTGTTAATGATATAAAAGTATAAGTTTTATATTGAAAAAAATGAATTTTAATCTTTTAAAGATTGCATATATAATTTTTAATATAAAATTTATATATTTATATATTTAACAAGTGTAAATGAGATACTTATTAATATTTTTTTAATTCTTAATTATAATTGAGTGCAATTTGATTGGATGAAGTCATGCGATTTCAACCGTTAGATTAACTTCATCAAAAATAAAAGATTATCAAAAGATATTAAAAAATATTCTAATAAAAATGATTAAGAAATTAATTATAAAAAAATAACTTCGAAAATAATACATTCAATATCTTAAAATTTTGAATTTATATTTGTCAAATAAAATTTCTTTTATATTTTTCTATAAATATTCTTTTTATTCTTTAATTAGTGCACTAAAACTTCATAAGCATTTGTTAACATAACCCATTTAATAAAATTTATTCTTTAAAAAAAATGAAATTAACTGAAAGCAAAGCGAATGTGAACTCAAGGTTGAGTTATACATTAAATTTACCTTCAACCATATTTTCATAACCATTTTATAAGTACGAATATCCACTTTCTTTTAACCGCAATTTCAATTAAAACATAGATTTATCTCTAGAAGATTTTGGACAGAAAGTAGATTCATCTCTTAGAGAGCTTCTTCTTTTTTTTTTTTTCGAGACTTTGTGGTATACACAATACATTAACTTGTTAATAATGGTATTAATAAATAATTTTTTTCTCAACACCTATTAAAAAAATTATTAAATAATTTCACTAGTAACACTCTATCATCTACAAATAACTTAATATAATTACATTTCAATAGTAAAAATTGTGAGTCCAGCATAGAAGTAAGGTGCTAAATAAAGCACTTATTCTCCATTGCTACTATTAGTTTTTTAACAATAAGGGTACCAGTTTAGTACCAGGTCTTATAAAGTTAAAACTCCCTCAATAAAAGGGCGGGTCTTATTACTTTATTTGGGCCATCTCGTGTTGTTTGATTGGTTTATTTTTTCTTCTTTTTAATATGAAAAGTCTAATAACAAAACTCATATATCTATATATACATATATTGAATGTAGAAAAAAAATTATAGTATATATGCAAATTTATATCTTAACATCTTAAATATCTCTATATTATTTATTGCATTGCATTTATAGGACAACTAGTTCTGATCTTTACTGTTTTGTTGTAATTATTCACATTAATAATATATAGGCATGCGATAAAACTCAAATGATACACTTTTTTAAATTATTAATTTAATTGAAAAATGATAAAAATTCAAATGATACACTTTTTTAAATTATTTATTTAATTAAAAAATATCGATATTATTATATTTGACGTATTATTTCAAGTCAAATCTATGATTTTACAATTGTAAAAGTTAATTATAATGAAATTATTATTTTTTTAAAAACAAAAAAATTCAAATGATACACTATTTACATATTTTAATGGAAAAGTATTTTGAAAAATATTAAAGAGACGTTTCAAATTTTAAAGAAAATGCAAGAATAAAAGTCAAAAAGAACTACCACTATATTTCATATAGTTTAACTTTTATACACTATAATTATAAAATGTTTTACCTTGTCTAAAAATCACACCTAATTACATGTAAATTTAGAACTAAATATAATTGCTGCTAAAAAGTTTTAATGACCGACAATTGTAATCAACGACACCGTGATTTTTTTGTTTGGATTATATAAAAGAGTGAAAATTTATTTTAGTAATTGAGAAAAATATTAGATTCAATTTAGTCTTTCAGATAAATAAAGACAATTTTTAATTATTGAGAAAATTAAATTTAAACAACTTAATTATTATTTTTTATGCAATTGTTTGATTGATGAAGGAAAAATAGAGGAAAAAAATTGAAAAAAAGAGAAAAAAAATAAAAAAAAGATTATTTAGTAATTTAAAATAGAAGAAAAAAATTTTAATTTATACAACTTAATTATTATCTTTTATGCAATTGTTTGATTGATGAAGGAAAAATAGAGGAAAATAATTGAAAAAAAGAGAAAAAAAATATTATTTAGTAATTTAAAATAGAAGAAAAAAATTTTTATTTATACACGCTTTCAATATCTAATGACATAATTGATTTTAACGTGTGATCTTAATATATATTTCAATGGAACTAAAATAAGAAATAATAATAGTCTACATTCAATGAAAACACACATAATGCAAAGAAAAAAAAGAATTATTGTAAATTAATTTGAGAAGATATAACATAACTGATGAGATGAAATGTGTGATATGGAAGATTCAAGAGCATGAGACCAACATCGACGATGGTTACTCGATTTTTTCTTATTGATAATCAAATGTTATAAATTGGTAGTTAGATTTTATTTACGGATTTAAATTAGATATCCTTATTAATACATTTGTAATGTCCTCACCATCCGAATTATTTATTAATTAAAATTATTTTTAAGTTTTATAATTTTAATTTAATTAAAATATGTTAAATTTTTATGTCAAAAATGCCACGTTTTATTTGATTACCGTGTAAAATGATTTTTCAATTAATTAAATTATATACACCGATTGTGTAACATTATTATAAAATATAATTAAAAAATTATGTTATATAATGTTATATTATTAAAAGGCGAGGCTAGATAACAAAATAAAACTTAAGAATGATATATTAATTTATCACATATTTATCAAAGTCTACGAAATTGACAAACAGTAAAATGAATTTTTAAATAAGTTTAGGATTTAGAGTTTTTGAATGAAAGTATTTAATAAAATTTATTGTATCTTAAAAATTGATTTGAAATTCAATTCAAAATTTATAATTTTTAAGTTCACGTTAAAATTAAATATTTAAATTTTTTGATGGATATTTATAAACACAAATGACTTTACTTAAGCGAGTTATGATTAACATTAATTTTACAAAATCTATTTCATATGTATTTCCATTAGTGCCAAATCCGAAATGGTGTGAGTGATGGACGTTTTGATTCTCGCGGGGGGTGGTTCATAATCACATGCTCCATCTTGTTGTTTCTGCTTCCGTCCAGTCCACAGCACAGAGAAAGCAAATAACGCATAAGAGTTTAAGAGAGAGAAAGAAAGGGGTCATGTTTTAGTCGTGCTTTACCGTTCGTATTACCCCCCCCACACACACACTACTAACTAGTAACTAGTACTACCAACCCACCTCTGCTCATTCCTCACACACCACGCTCCTTTCTTTCTTTCTGTCTTTCCCTTTTGCTTTTTATTACTCTCTTCCCATATTTTTCACACCCAACACAACCTTTTCCATAGCTATGCCTCTCAAATTTCTTCTTCTCCTCATCTTATTCCTCTCCCATCAACCTCTCTCTTCCGCTTCCGAGCCTCGCAACCCCGAAGGTACTTACTTCCTTTTTTCTCTCTCTCTCTCAAAGTTTCATTTTCATTTATTCATATTGTTAATATTCACAATAAATTGCAGTGGAGGCTTTGATGAGCATAAAGGAAGCTCTAAATGATCCACACAGTGTATTAAGCAACTGGGATGAATTCTCCGTAGACCCTTGTAGTTGGGCTATGATCACTTGTTCTTCTGATTACTTTGTTATTGGCCTGTTAGTTTCTTCTTCCATTCTCCATTCTCTCTTTTCTTTTTCTTTTTATTATTTAAATTAAGAAACAATAATTTTTGTTTTTTTGTTCAGGGGAGCACCGAGTCAATCTCTCTCTGGAACTTTGTCTTCAGCAATTGGAAATTTAACCAATCTTAAACAAGTGTGAGTGAAAACTTTGGCTTCTTTGCAACTTCATTTGTCCTTTACCTTTAACTCATGCTTCAAATTTTCAACACCCTTGCATCACTTTCCTCTCCATCCTCTTCTATTTTGTTTTTAGTAATATTAGTCACAACGTTGTTCTTGTCGTTTTGTTTATTGTCGTTCTGGAATGTATTTGGACATTTGGTTTTATTAGTTTTTTTTTTATGTGTTGGTATGTTAGTTTTTTATTTATTCATGTTTGTAACTGTGATTCGTTGTTGTTTTTCATGTGAACATTGTTATCAACATTTGGATTTGTAGGTTACTGCAGAATAATAACATCTCAGGCAAAATACCTCCGGAACTTGGAAAACTTCCCAAGCTTCAGACTTTAGATCTTTCAAATAATAGATTCTCTGGTTTCATTCCACCTTCTCTGAGTCAATTCAATAGTCTTCAGTACCTGTGAGTAATTTCTTTTACTGTTTTCTTCTTTTGTTTATTATCTTACTTTACTTTACTTTACTTTCCCTTTTTTTTTTTGAATTTTGAGATGCTGCTACTTCTTTATTCTGCATCAAATCTTCTTAAGAACCGTAACATATTGTATATTATTTTATTATATAATATTATATTATTAAATGTGTGACACATTATTTTATTTGCACGCAATGAGAGCAGGAGGCTCAACAACAATAGCTTGTCTGGACCATTTCCCGTTTCACTGTCAAAAATCCCACAACTTGCTTTCTTGTGAGTATGGTTATTTCACTTCCTCTTTCTCACACGTCAAAAGGGTCTCTGTATTTTCATTTTTTGCTGAAACTCTGATATATGCTGCTAACGTTATCCATTCAGGGACTTGTCTTTTAACAATCTCAGTGGACCATTGCCCAAGTTTCCAGCTAGGTCATTCAAGTATGGTCTCCCTCTCTCAGATGTGGACAAAATAGAGTTCTATTCTTTTGAAGTTATAATACTTTTGTTTCAACTGTCTTTTGTCTTGATTCACTGTTTTTTTGTAGTATTGTGGGGAACCCTTTAATTTGTGCAAGTAGCTCTACTGAAGGCTGCTCTGGATCAGTTACCCTTATACCTATTTCTTTTTCTCAAGCATCATCACAAGGTATGATGTTCTACCTCCATATTATATAACCTGGTTCTTTGTCTTTTTTCATACAATGTTTTTAATCCATATTATATTTCCATTTGTAGGAAAACACAGGTCCAAAAAACTAGCAATTGCACTTGGAGTAACCTTTAGTTTTGTTTCTCTCGTGGTCCTGTTTTTGGGGCTCTTTTGGTATAGAAAGAAAAGACAACATGGAGCCATCTTGTATATTGGTGGTATGTAGCACTGGAACAATGGTTCTTATTATAGATTATGTAGTACGAAATTGTATGGTGTTAGAATATTAGTATTTTTGTTGTTGGCATTATTGCAGATTATAAAGAAGAGGCAGTTGTTAGCTTAGGAAATCTTAAAAAATTCAGTTTCAGAGAGCTCCAACATGCAACAGATAATTTCAGCTCCAAGAATATACTCGGTGCTGGAGGTTTTGGCAATGTTTATAGGGGAAAGCTTGGAGATGGCACGATGGTGGCGGTGAAAAGGCTGAAAGATGTAAATGGTAGTGCTGGAGAATTACAGTTCCAAACAGAATTGGAGATGATAAGCTTGGCAGTTCACCGCAATTTACTTCGATTAATTGGTTATTGTGCTACATCTAATGAAAAACTTCTGGTCTACCCTTATATGTGTAATGGCAGTGTGGCCTCCAGGCTTAGAGGTATTGGTTCTCTCTGTGCTAGCCGCTAGCAGTCTTTTTCTTAAAAAATGCGATCATATAATGTGATATATTTTAAGTGCAGCGATACACTGATATCTACCTTGTCACATGCACTTGGACCTGTTTTTAATTTTATGATCTGCACTTTTCATGTTTGCGTTCATATGTTCACCATTAGGGGACCTTGAGGGCGGTATTACATCATGACATGGTCTGGGCCATGGGATATTGTATAGTATATATTATTTTTCTTCTGTTTTTGAAGATTAAATAGGGCTCTCAGATGTACCTTTTAATTTTAATCATGCAGTCATACTCATAACTTAACAGTAGCAATAGAAATTTCCGTGAACTCTTGGAAAATAATTTGACTAATTGTTATGCATCAAAGTGATAAGCTAAAAATGCTGATTATTCAGATAATTAGGGTTGTCAATTGATGTTATTTATTTATCTCTGTAGCTACTGTTAGGAGAAGTGATAAAGCCAGTTCGTTTTGTCTTTTTACATGTAAAATATGGAATTAAAGGCGTTCGAGTCTTTTCTTTAAGAGTTCTGCTTCTGCCGTTTGCATATTGTTTACCATATTCTGTTTATTGCAAAGTATAAATTAGTCATTGAATCTTAATACCTTCACTTTTGTGGTGTTTAATATTATGTGTGTGATGATGTAATAGGAAAACCAGCTTTAGATTGGAACACAAGAAAACGGATAGCAATTGGAGCTGCCAGGGGCCTTTTGTATCTTCATGAGCAATGTGATCCAAAGATAATACACAGAGATGTAAAGGCTGCCAATGTGCTTCTAGATGACGATTATGAGGCCATTGTTGGTGATTTTGGCCTTGCCAAGCTCCTAGATCATGCTGATTCCCATGTCACCACTGCTGTTCGTGGCACTGTTGGGCACATTGCACCGGAGTACCTCTCCACTGGCCAATCATCTGAGAAAACTGATGTGTTTGGATTCGGCATTCTCTTGTTAGAGCTTATAACTGGAATGACAGCCCTTGAGTTTGGGAAAACCTTGAATCAAAAAGGTGCTATGCTAGAGTGGGTAAGTCTATTCTCTGCAATCAAAACAAACATTCATTTGATTAGTATTTGACATGATTATTTGCTAGTTAATCTAATATTTTAGCTTATTCAGTATATGGTGTTAACTTTTTGGTGCTTGTGTGTATTGAATACCATAACACTATTGTTGAAAAGGGGGAAATAAAATTATAGCTTAATCTATAGTCACATGTTTTATGTTACGTCATTAACTTGAAAATCAACCATGTTATGAATGTCTACACATCCATATGTACAATATTGTAACTGTAATTGTAAATGTTATAACTCATCTCCTTAAACACCTCAACATATTCAGTTTTGTCCACTGTGGCCAGCCCCAATATGTTATTAATTGCTAAGCAATAAGTCAAAATATTAGCTTATATTTCTTCATCATGTAATTTTTATTATCTGCTCTAAAGTCTAAAGTGTACTTCTAGTGGATGAGACATTTTTGCATATGCCACAGTTCATATACCTGTTATGGTAGGGACATTTTAATTTAAATGTTTAATATGTATAAATTATATTGTGATATTAAACTTAATAGGATTCCCGAAAAAAAGTTACTGAATGCTGTGTAGTTGTTGACACTTCACACCAGGCAGAGGCAGGTACCTGCTCCTGCTGTATATTAGGTTTAATAATAATTGTTTATACTTGAGTAGACTAGAGATCAATTTTTTGTCCGTGTTGTGACAGGTTAGGAAAATACAGCAAGAAAAGAAGGTTGCAGTGTTGGTGGACAAAGAACTAGGGAGCAACTATGATAAAATAGAGGTTGGGGAAATGCTGCAAGTAGCTTTACTTTGTACTCAATATTTAACAGCACACCGACCAAAAATGTCTGAAGTGGTCCGAATGCTTGAAGGAGATGGACTTGCTGAGAAGTGGGCATCAACACATAATTATGGTAGTAATTGTTGGAGCCATAGTCATAGCAACAGTAGCAATAGCTCCTCTTCTCGTCCTACCTCTGCTTCCAAACATGATGACAGTGTTCATGATCGTTCAAGCATGTTTGGCTTGACGATGGACGATGATGATGATCAGTCATTGGATTCCTATGCCATGGAACTCTCTGGTCCTAGATAATTACAAAATAAAGAAGAAAAAAATGGTAGGAAGGTACAAAAAGTAGTGGCATTTCCCTTTTGGAACAATCATTCGCAAAACGTTACATACCTCATGTCCTTTTCCCCGGAAGAACTTAAAGTTTAAGACAAAAGGGCATAAGTTCATTTGGCTTTAAATTTTTAAAAGGAAAAAGGAAATTTAATTATATTAACTTTGTTTAGTCCATGATATAAGATAACCAATGTATATATTCTAATACAATTTTGTCATTTTGGGTTGCTATAGATATCAGTAGAGTAGTAGAAGTACATTTGTACTTATTATGTTACTGTTCAATTTGGATGCAATATATAATGGTAGACTTTGTATAGGGTGGATAGGGAACATCATCAGATTCTTTGCTATTGAGTATGAAGCACAGGCAAGAGGATGATGTATTTGGCAGAATGATATGTTTGACGGTTGACTGAAGATGAACATTGGGGTATTAGGTGTATGCAATTCTTCAAGTGTTGTTTTGGTTGCCTTGTGAATTTGATGTTCAAACTTGATAAGTATGAGTGAAGCATAAACTTTTAGCTGTTAGGGGTCATTTTCAATCTGATATTTTTGCAGGGTAACGCGCCTATTCATTTTCTTTATTTGGTGTCTTTTCCTATGTTCTTTTACCTTTATGTCTTGTTTGTTTTCTTCATTAGTTCATTGCTTTAGTCGATATGCCTTGTTTCTTTTTATTACCAGACCCCAGTGGTTGTTGTTTTTCTGACTCATTGCCGATTCCTAAACCATTTTCTGGTGCACCTATGCTGCTACATCCTACTCATGCTTTGTTATCTTTTGTTTTAATATCATAGAATAGCATCGATATTTTTTTGTGATATTTTTTAAATTTTATAATCAAATTAAATATCAAAGATTCAATTTGCAGAATATTGGAAAAAGAATTTATGAAGATTGACACCCGTCCATTTTGAAGTCGGTTTTTGAGAATGAATTGTATCAAATATAAAAACTAAAGATAGAATAATATTTTTGATATAATTTATTGTTATTCCCATTTATAATTTTTTTTTAAAAGTTTTTCAGTTTCAATTTGAGACATTTTGTGGTCCAAAACTAAAGATGACAATGAGTAGGATACTACATTACCCTCTAACCTAAAGAAATACTTGTATTTGTGTGAGTATTAATTTTAATCTCGTACCTTTCGGGGATCCATTATAGTGGTTGATTTTAAAAAATTGTTAAATCAGAAAATATTATATAGTTATAATATAATTAAAAAAATATTTAAAGTTCTTTGATATTAAATTATAAATAATGAATTAAAGTATTTAATTTTTTATTAAAGTATTTAAAAATATCATATAAATATTTATTTGATTTAATGATATTAATAAAAACAAAACAAAAAATAAAATCAATTATTAGATAGAACACAAATTTATTTGATTAAAAAGTAAATGAAATTTTAAAAAATTAACATATTTTATAATATTAATTAATTGTTAATTTTATATATGTTTTAGTTATGAGATATTTTTATTCCACTCAAAAAATTTTAAAAAATTTGAATAACTTTTGTTGTGAGTTTATTGATATACTGAATATTATTAGTTAAGATGAAGTTTATATTTTTGCTGACAATTTTATGATAATAATGATGATGATTTGTTATGCTATGCTATGCGGGATGAGTACTAAAGCATTCCGTTTATTTTCCACTGGTACCGATAATATAGATTTTTACTCTAGGTATGCCATAAATATGGGTTCAATTTTAATTGCTAGTCAAAATCCAAACGTGTAGTATTAAATACTATTAGTTTATTAGTTTACTTTTATAATTTTGTCAGCGTGTCTTCCAATAACTAACTATTCTTTCTATAAATATTGATGTGGGTGTACTTAAAAGGAGAATAACTAGGGTTTAAATTTCTTTGATTGAATTAATATGTAGTATTAATATGTGTTCTTGATTGAATTTAAATTTAAATTGATCTTTAAATCTCTATTGGATAAGTGACTTTGAAATATACTCTCTCCGTTATAAATGTCTTTTAAGATTTTTACATACATATTAAAAAATATAATAATTAAATAAAAGAGAAAAATGTTTTTATCAAAGTATTCATCTTAACTATTTATATCTTTATCACTATTATAATATAAAATATAATAGTACTTAGAAGTTGTGTATAGGATAATCAAATACTAATATAAAAAAATAATTAAAATTATATTAAAAATTATAAATAATTTTTATTTTGAGATAATTTTTATTTTTTAAAATCACATTTATTATAGAGCGGGTAGACTACTATATATGAAGCGAATACAATATGGTGTTTTGAGCACATGTAGGTGAGAAGCTGGAAAATGATTTTAAAAGAACCAGGTAGGGTTAGAAAAAATGTAAATCCACTGAAGTCCTAGCTTTACGCTCATTAGCAAGTAAATTTATTTGTCATTCATTTTTTTTATTAAAAAAATGTGTCATATATACCTGCAAAAGACTCCATTGATACTCTTCTATTTGCTGAAAAAATATCTCTATATTTGCTTTAGGAGTTGCTCATCATGGGTTTGCCTGAACTAATAAGGTTTTTTATAGTGAGAAAATATGGGAGAAGTGTAACGATAACTTTTTAAAAGATACCATCAGCCTGAAACAAGTTTTAGTATGCACAAATGATGGATGAACACAAAACAAGTCATAGTGCAATTTTTTGGGTGGTATTCAATGTAATTTTATTATTACTTTTTTGACGTCGTATTCAGTGTATTTTATGAAAACTAAAAAAAGTAATTAATGATATATTAATTCACTTTGTTTTGTATAAAGATAATAATAATTATGCATTTAAAAGATATTTGGGATTACCGTGCACGCTTGAATTAATTAATTTAAATTTAAAAATAATCTCCCGAACACATGGTAGAAGACAGAAAAGCTATGTTTGAGTCGAAGAAAGTGGGTCCTTCTCCTGAAGATTATTGTTACGTTACGCCGGTGTATCGCTCGTTAAGCAGCCAGCCGAACTATTCCTAATCGAATGGCATCGTCTTCATCCTGTCCCATTCTTTGCGCTTCCTTCAACCAGGACAATAGGTCGGTCAATTATTATATATTTCTATTTCTATTTCAATTCAATTTCCCTATTTTTAATATATTCATTCATTCATCCCTTTAATTAATTAATTAATTGAATTGCAGTTGCTTTGCTATTGGCACCAGAGATGGTTTCAGAATATTTGATACCAATACAGGAAAGCTATGTTATGAAAGAGGTGCTAATACTAATTTCTTCAATTCCATTATCATTCTCATTCTCATCATAATTAACTATTGGTTCTTTCATTCCTTCCCGTAGCTGTTGGAGGTTTCTCTATTGTTGAGATGCTGTTTACCTCAAGTCTTCTTGCTATCGTTGGGGCTGGTGATCAGGTACTATCCACACCTCACATCCAAGGCATGTAATTTGCTACTACTACTACTACTATAATAATTTGATTTTGAATTTGGGATTTCTCTCTCTGATTGTGTATTGTTTTGCAGCCATCATTGTCCCCTCGTCGTCTCTGTTTATTCAATACTACAACTGGAGCTCCTCTTAGAGATTTGAACTTTCTTACTTCAATTCTAGCTATTCGCATGAATAGAAAAAGGTCACACTTTATTAACATGCACCAATTCGATTTCATTGTTTTAACTCTTTTTATTTTTCCCAATGCTTAGTATTGCACTGCTAAATACTTCTTTTGTGTATTCGATATTATGTAAATAACACAACAACTATATTTTCATTTGATTTGAGGAGCTTACTTTTTGAATTAGTTTAGTTAGCTTTGAAGTTTCTTCTGTTACAAAAATCCGCCAAGGGAAAAAAATATAGATAAAAGTCCAATTACCTGATCAGCATATGTCTTTGACCATTAAGAATAATCTTTTCTGGCTTTGTTTCTCTATAATGCAGACTCATTGTCATTTTACAAGACAAAGCATATGTATATGAATTGAATAGTCTTTCAATCTTGGACGCTTTTGACACCGTGCCAAATATTAAAGGTGAGGTTGGAGTTAATACTGAATAAGAATTTACTCTGTCAGGAAGGTTTCTGATAAGCATTGTTTTTCTTCCGAAGTACTTGATATGATTTTATGAATTTCCACATACATACTATTCCCTGATAGACAAGCGCCTTTCATTTTGACCTTTGGATGTGTATAGGTCTCTTTTTTGTCTATGATAAAAAGAAAGAGCTTGTGTTCATGCCTAACTAGGGCAACCATCTTACTGAGATGCTATCATCTCAAGCTTCTATCATTCTGTTCTATTAACTTAACCTCCAGTTTAATTTATGGATGGACACTTAAGATCAGAAGCATCTAGTGAAACAACATCATTCATAAATGAGTTTATTTAATTAATTTATTTTTAAATTAGTACTTTTTTAAGGTTTTCTGACTTGTTTATTTATTTAGTTAGTAAGCTGTAGCTGTTAGGTTATTATGCTACAGGCAACGGGAATGTGACAAAAATGAATTAAATATTTAGTTATTCGAAGCTGATTGTTATATTACGCATAATTTCATATAATTATCTAAGACAATTTTCTCTGCAGGACTTTGTGCTTTTTCCCCTTGTTTGGATGCTTGCTACCTGGCTCTTCCTGCCAGCACCACGAAAGGATCGGTATTGTTGTACAATGTCATGGATTGTAATTTACACTGTGAGGTTGTTCTCAATTTTCCTTTCTAAATTCCTTCGTATGATAAGATAAAATGGCTTTGTTTCATTCATAATCACGAGTTCTTTAGCTGTTGTGCTTTCACTGCCTTGTAGTTGTAGCTACAATAGTAAGTGAGAGATGAAAATTGAAGATATAAATCTTCATGTTTTTGAATTTTTTACTGTTACTCTATTCTTCCCTGCCTTCCTGGTCCAGTATTTCTTGTTAATGTGAACAAAAAAAATCCATTCTTCTTTGGAATTTCAAGAACTAAGTAACTAACATATTAATCAGTTACATGAACTGTATGTCTTAATTTCCTTATGTGAGATTTCCTTATTTGGGAAGCGTAGTAGGAAAAAGATTTGGTTTCAAGTACACATTAATAATTGACTTATTTTATTATTTTACCACGAGAGTAATATTTTCTTTTGGAGGATATAACTGCTTCTGTTTTGTTTGGTTCTCTTCTATATATGCACTAAAATGCCTATTTGTTTTTTTATTACTGATGTACACTATTATATATTGAATCTGAAATACAGATTGAGGCTCATCGTTCACCGCTGGCTGCAATGGTCTTTTCTTCTAACGGAATGTACATAGCTACAGCATCTGAGCAAGGAACCTTAGTCAGAGTTCATTTGGTTTCAGATGCAACAAAGGTGATGATTAATATGTTGTGTCCTTTTGAATACTGATAAGTGATATTATTGGCATTAGCCATTATTTCTGGTATCTTTCCACTGTTAGTGTTTTCCTCTGCTTGAAGCTGAAAACAATATGACCTTGGTAAAAATTTGCAATTGAATCAAATAAGGGCACAATCCTTTACAAGGTCACTTTAAGTATAAGTCATAGTAAAACACACTTAGAGGCCCTTTACTAATACTGTTGACCTTGAGAGTCCAAACCTAAATATATTGGTTCTAATATGTCAATCATGTGATATCAACTCCTGTTGTATGTTTTTGTCATGTAAGTGGACTGTTAAATCCTGTTTTCTCATTGTATTTTCATTCAAAGCTAACTATTTACTGGATGAACAATTTTCATTTCTTGCCCAATTTTTCCTATCTATGTTTCGTCTTCTATCTTGCTCCAATAAGAATCTTCCATTGCTTTCTGTAAATCTGTACGAGAATCTAAAATATAAAAGGACATGCATCCATTTGACGATGTGCATGTCTTCGAATTTGGATACATTGAATCCAGCAGATTTGGTTTTAGTGAACAATGAAATAGTATCTATCATATAGCCATATACACAGATTTGAAGCCTAAATAGAAGTCATACTATGTTGCCATCCTGGTTGTCAGTGGAAAACCCTCAAAGTTTCTAACACGGAAATTGGGCCCTTACATAGTGGTCTTCAAAGTCATTCATACATCAGACATTCTTTGTGACAGTTGTTTATGCTTTTGATATTATATCTGTTAAAAAATTTACTCTAGGTGTAGAATCTGACAAATGTTTTTGTAGCAGTCATATAGCTTCCGAAGGGGTTCATATTCATCTACCATATTTTCTCTTTCATTTGGGCCATCAAAGCAGCTTCCAGATATTCTTGCAGCCACTAGTTCTTCTGGTTCTATTCATCTTTTCACTCTCGGATTCGCTTCACATCCACGGTGAGAATTTCAATTTTAAATATTATTCCCCACTTCACTAGACTACTTCATTAATGTATATAAGTCAACATGTCTCACATAGGTTTGGATTGCTTTACATCATTAAGGGTTGAGCTGCCTGATTTGAATATAAAGCAAACCTCTAACTACTGTGTTTGGCTTAGAAATTGCCCAAATGGACTTGTAAATACCACGGGCAAAGCTAAATAGTGAGAGAGAAAAAACTTAATGTCGGTTTTCTCAATTATATCGGGTGAAAATTAAGGGCCACATAAGATAGGTTACTCTGAATTGAATATTTCATTCTTGCAGACTTAAAGAAGTGAATAACATGTTGGTCTTTGCATGTTCAAATGTTTACAACCCTTTGTGTAGCTGGTTTTAGTAGTACATATAATTTGGGGAAGCTTCTATTACTTTCAAAATTTTATTTCTGTTTTGTTTTAAATTATATTTCTTCCTCTGAAATGGATTTGGAAAGATGTCCTATTTATGTTTGATGACCTCACTAGGAGCAAGAGATCAAGTGGTTTTCTTGGATCAATAATTCCTGATGTTGTGAATGATGTGCTCGATCCTGCTTATCATCATGTGCTTCATAATGCCGTTCCTGCAGGAGTCAAAAGGTTAAGTAATTTATGTTTCTAGATTCATGTCTTAGATAGATATATAGATATTTTATATCGGCCTTTGTAGACCTCAGAACAATCTTATACAAATACAATTCTTACTTTTATAATTAAGATTGCTTGCTTTATCTTTTTGAGGATTTTATTGTGTCTTCGGTTTGTCATACAGCTCTGCAGTAATTTGCAAGGTTGAAAATGTTGTCGACACCTCCACCTCATCATCTGAACTTTTAGCTTGTAGGTGAGTGCCTCATTATCCTGGTGATCTCAGTCATTGGCTCCATGTGGCAATATCTTTATTTGATGTCCCTGTCTCTCCATTTTCTCTGTTTGATTTTGACTTTTTATCTGTACGGTTAATAGACTAAACTGAAATCTTGCATGTGGCATGGCTTCTTTTGAATGAATAAGCTTCTCTTACATGTGGAACTATGGTTTATCACGCCACTTTATGTGACCTCTTGGGTTTTACATATTGAATATGAAGAAGTGAATCTGTGTATACATGCATGCATTTTTCCAATGCTACCATTGTTCGAACCATAACACTGACAATCTATTTAGCAACCAAGAGAATATGTGATTATGCATGTCGGAGATTTATGAATATGAGATGTGATGTGGTGAACATAAGTAATTGTATATAGGCAGCTTTCTGTTCCCAAATCCCAGTCTTATTGCTATTGCCTATTGGTGGGATTTTTTAATTTCCTGTATGCTGATATCAGGTTCAAAGTGTGATATATCGTAAAGGTTCATTGTTGCCTTTTTCCGAGGCGTATAGTTAACATATCAATGCTTGGTTGTGCATTGAATGTTTAAGATTAAGTTTACGATTTATTTAATAAAAACTGCCACCTCTCTCTGGTTGTATACCAAAGGTAATTGCTCCAAGTCACTATCTAATTTCATGCCCCGTATTTCAGTTTTCCACTTAGACTATTTGTTCTAGTTTCCTGAAAATTGATGTGTATATCCATGTCTCAAAATGTTAGGGCCTTTTAGGTTGCTATGATTTTAAATGGAAAACTCGTAATCCAAGATAGAAATGTACAACATGGAGGTGTAGAATTATCTAAACAGTTATAAGTCATGACCAGAGAAATAGATGGTCTCCGCTTTAAGCTGTGTTTATCGAAGTGTGGTACTTCTTTTTGGGTTACAATGGTCTACGACTAGCTCCATACGGTGATACCTATTTGTTTCATTAAATTTCTAATATCTATTTGTTTGCTAAAAGTTAATGTTTTTCAATTTTCCAGGGTAAACATGTGTGTGATAACTTATAATGGCTACTTTCAAGAATATAACTTAAGTATCGATGCTCAGAAATTGTCTTGGTCTTTAGGGCGTGAAACCAATCTTTTAACTGTGACCATGGATAAGGTTCCATAAATAGCAAAGTAGTAGTTTTCACTTCCCCATCTATAACTACAAAGCTTGGGCAATTACATGCCACACTTGGTGAAACTTTCCAGAGCTACCATTGCTACCAACATCAAGTGCCTACTCAGAGAAACGTCCAAACTCAATAATCCAGAGGCATAGCTGCTTCCAACATGAATGTGTTATGTGGAGGAAATCATGATCCTAAATTTCCTATTGATATGTATAGAAAGGTAACAATGTAAATTTATTTTACATTACTCCCCCAGAATGTCATGGGAGTGACCGATCAGGTCATTACATCGAAAATACATCTAATTTGGGTCTTGTAATAAATTTAACTGTACTAAAACTTATTAAACCGATAATTTATTGATGCTAACCAATTATCAACATTTTCCTTTCAAATTTCTGAATAACTGAGTAAATTATTAATTATATTACTATGTATTGTTAAATTTCTTGCACAACCTAGATAAGTATTATCTCTGACTATTTTGGTCATCTCAAAAGATGTACTTACCTATTTGTTACTATTTTGAAATTGCAATTTTGCGTGACTAAAGACCCTGAGATGAAATAGGTATTTCGAAGTTCAAATTTTACCGATGTTATTAGGGATCTCTCGTATTATATTTTTCTCTTTAATTTATATTGACTATTACGTTGGATAGGAAATTAGTAATCTCTATTTTTCTCCACCTAATTGATTAAGTTATTTTTCATTGTGGCTGTGTTTGGTGAGACTCTTTTGCCTATTTGAAAAAAAAAATGTATTTTCAGAAACTAAAATAATATTTGAACTTTTTCTTTTATTGTTTTACCATGGCCAAAAAGTTTATTCTTCGTTTTTGTGTTTTTTTTTTCAAATTATGGTGAAAGAATTCAGTAACTAACCTGCATTAGTACACTCTTGCATCTATTCCTCTGTAAGGTGGTGTTGACTGTCGACACACAAATATCAGTGTAGTCCCACAGGACAACAGGTATACTTGACAGAGATAATGGTAACGATTAACGAAGTAGCGTATATACAAATACGATTGTGGGCCACACTCAAAAGGACCGATGTTTTTTATTTTATTTTTTCTTCTGAAAGGGACAAAAATATTCAGTGTAACGGTTGAGTAGAGAGGGGGAGGGAGGCAGTTCTGTGGCTGTACGGTGCACGCCCCATCTCGTACATTGTGTACATTGCAATTTCAGTAAGGATTTAAGAGGCAAATGTTAGCACTCAGCAAGGAGATAGACTTCAGTAGCATCAGATACAATTGTGTTTGCTAAAAGAAAGTTATGAAGATCACAAAAACGTTCTGAGACAAAGAGTTGTTGAATTTGATCGTAATCAGTCCCACAAGAAGCGAGAATATCATGTTGGAGATCTCAATGGGAGATCAAAACTTTTCCACTCGAAAGAAAATTTAGGAGCATATGGACAAAAAAAAACTTTAAAAAAACAGCCATGTAAGACTTACAACACCAAGGTCATATCCATTTACGAAATTCCACGCTATTCACTCTTGAAATGTTTCGTGTCATTTTATGCTATGCATCTTTCCGGACTGGACAATTCTTAATCCAAATTCCCGGTAGAGATTAACTCTTAAAAGCACTTTTATAAATTGTGTGTAAGACATACATGTTCTTGTTTCCTTGTTTCTTTCCCTAAAATGGAGGGGGTAAAAAGGGATATTGTTGTACATGGAAAACTAGCTCAGGCTACAATGAAACTTGTAATAATTTAAAGTTACAGGGCAACATCCATCGATCTTGGATATTTGGGTGATATTGTGCAACTGGATTTGCATTCCAGCAAACTATCTAGTTCTTGTCTTGACAAACTTAGGTCTCGAAGCCTTCTTCTCCATCTTTTCCCTCTTCTTGCGGGTCTTTTCATCTTCAACAGATTCCTGGTCACAAAATGCATACACAATTGATGTTACAATGAAACTTTCCGTGACCTGAAAGTGAAAATTAATCAAGACAATGATCATACATACCTCTGAACCTTGTGGCAAAAATCCTTTAATGAGGCCAAAGGATTGGTATGCTCCAAATGCCGGTATCTGATAAATGTCAATAAGGAAGCAACTGTTTTACTGAAAGTTGTTGCATTCTCTTTTTTAATGATGAAAAGGTTTTACTACTTTTTATGTAAAACACGTTCAGATATTGATTTCAACTTTAACTTCAACTACTAAATATATATTTTTGGACCAAGAAAGAAAAAACTAAGTCATAATTCAAGCAATTCCCAACCACAGTAGATTTTGCACAAAACACCTGATATAATTCATAAATGAACACACTATTACGCCAGTGTCAGAAAAGTAGCTAATAGTCAGATGATAAGCACACAATGTTTTGGGCGCCTCTTCCTGCTTAGCAATGCAACCCCTTTTCCCCTCATGTGAGTCATGTTGGTTGCTTTCTGGCACACAAAAAGTTGGCAATATGTACTCTATTTTTCAGGCATGCACTAATAAGTAGTAATGACTAATAAGTAAATCTAATGAACCTTTGGATAAAGTCCTCCTTATGGTAAATGATCATTTTTACTGCAGAATAACTGTGTGCACACACGCACATACTGCCAAGCCTGGCCGAGTGTGTGACTATACCATTAACAATTACAGTCCTACATTCTAAAAGTATACCACATTTTTGTGCCAATAGAGCCAACCAAAAGCTTATTTGTGAGCAGATTGGACCTTACCACAAGATATGTGTACCAGAACTTTCCGGAGACGATGGACGCAACTTGCACAAAGCATGTTATGTAGATAACATCATGTAAATAGCTGCAAAAGACGACAGGAAGTAAGTGAAGAATATATATTATGAAATTAGAAGATAGCAAAAAAATCAGTATAGTTGAACTTTATTAATCAATATAGTTTGTTTTCACATAAGAGAGTCAAGAACTATTGGTGACTGGAAATCTAAATGAAGGGGAGGGAGTGCTGACTACCCCAGACCTACGAGATCAGCTGACTACGAACATGTTTTAGGTCCATCCAGTAGTCAAAATTCCATAAGCTACATCTTACAATATATACACAACCATTATTGCATGATGGATGAAATACAAATTTTAGTTAATTTTCCTTTTAGTTTTTAGTAAAACAGAGTACAGTTCATAGCTGCACAAACTTAAGAGCTTCAAATACTTTATATAAAGAATTCGTATCAGAGTACCACGTTATGCACAAAAATACCTGACAGAAAAAATGCAAAAGATCAAGTAAAAAAATCATTGGCACAGATAAAAAATAGCTTTTTAAATCGAGATGCATATCTTGTACACATACAGTGATTGCAAGTGAACTTAAATGAACCCGACAAAAAGTATATCATCAAGTGATCTTTAGCTAGAATTGTCACGGAAAAATGAAGAATGTGAAACTTGGTGGAGGGTGTGATATGGCATTGACCAGAGAAGGTGATATTGCGGATTGTCCCAGGAGTAATATTGCCCCTACTTCCCTTAAACGACAAAGGCCCAATTTGGATTAGCATCTAACTTGTAGGAGTTCATCTATTAAAATAAGTTTATGGAGACCCATGAAAAATCCTTATGAAAAAAATTAAGATGGAGAAAATAATTTTAACTTGTAAGAGAAGCTATTGTTTAAATGACATTCATTTAATATTTCACTTTCCATAAGCACTTATAGAGATCTGTACACAGACTGAATTAAAATATTCCCACAAGACAAGACAAAGTCATACCCACAAACTCCACCAGTAGTCATATCAAACCCACCATCTAAGAGTTCACCATCTTCGGCGTAACTAGGGTTTGCCATCTTAGCAAGTTGTTGATAGGGAAAATAATATGCTAAAGAAGTCACAACCAAGCCAATCCAATGCTTCCATGTGAATGTGGAATGGAAAATTAACATCCTTATTACTACATAAATAACCTGTTCAATAGTAAACCAACAAATCAAGTAATCAATAAGCTAGTAAATAAATTTGAATAACAATGATTCGTTTATGTTCACATGCATGCTCGTAATATAATGCCAACAACTAATAATCAATTAATCATATTTCAGACTCTATTTGTAAGCATAATCTAGATTTCATTAATTGAATTTTCAATTGTAGATGATTTAAAAAGTGAATTAAATTCTAACCAAAATTTTGCAGAAACGATGAGGCTAATAAACCCTAACAGAGTGAATTGAAATTGCAATAAGAGAGAGCGAGGGTGTTGAGAAAAAGTACGTTGCAAGCGATGATGATGCGGCGGAGCCTAGCCATGTGACGAGCGTTTTCATCCTTGCGTTTCTTAGCACCCTGATTCGCCATTTCACCCAACAACGTTACCGGTGCCGATATCGCTGCTATGCTTCTTCTTCTTCTTCTTTGGGTCAACGTTTTCTGCTTCTGCACCGGAATTTCGAATATGGGCCCAGGGCCTATCATTATTCAATTGGGCTCAACTTATTTGGTATTTTGGGGCCCAATGCATCTTGATCTTGGTTGACCAAAAATAACTTTTTTCCATTAATTTATCCACACCTAATCCCTATCTTTGTAGGCTTACCAAAAAACTTAATTCATTCATCACTTTTCTATATTTTTTTATTCAAATTCATAATTTTTTAAAGTTTGTTTCAATCATAAAAAATGTAATTTGAATTAAGAACTACACCAAAAACATCTAAAAAATTTATTTAATTTTTTTATTTTTATAGTTTATGAAATTTGAATTTGCTCAAGAGAATTATTCTTAAAAAATAAAAATTTGATTTTCTTTTTTTACATTTTTTTTTTTGTAAAGCTCGCAATCCTTGCCGTATATTTTAGAAAATTGGTGGAGATGAGAGTGAATGTTCAAAAAAATGGAAGGAAAAAAAAACTAAAATATTTAAAAACGAAAAGAGATCAAATGAGTTTTTGTTGTTGTTGTTGTAATAAACCAAAATATTTGTGAGATGGAGGAGTAGGGGTGGATGGCATAAAAATAAACTTTTCTTTCTCGTATGATACTTCTCGATGATGATGATAATAATAATAATAATAATAATAATAATAATAATAATAATAATAATAATAATAATAATAATAATAATAATAATAATAATAATAATAATAATAATAATAATAATAATATAAAGCGTCACTAATAATCAAGCATTAAAAAAATCAAGCATATTATTAAAAAAAATTTCAAGCATGCAAGCAAGATTAAAGTTCAAAACAAACGACAACAATAAAGTAATTCAAGTACTATCATGCTGATTAGGATTTTTGTACTTTAATTAGGTATCAAGTAGAATATAATGTATGATTCCAACTCATTACCTGGCTGGACTTTTACATCTGGAATCAAATCAGCGCTTTAAATATTTGCTTTTTCTTGACAAAAAATAACATTTCATTCATAAAAAACAAGATATCATTGCTAAAACGAAGTGGTTAAATCCGGCCAATATCTAATAATAAAAAGTTTTTCACACGTGAACAAACATAAAAAATCAATAGCTTTTTAGATTAAGATTCCACGCTCAAAGACAAACAAAATTCTTTTTAACTTCAAACTCAAATAAATTATATGTGTTCAGGATTTGTTTAATTTTACTATAAGTTTGATAATCTTTTAATAAACAAATATAATGTTAATAAATATAGTAACTATATTTTATTTTGAAAACATTGCATTAAGAAGAAAAAACAAATATCACCGCATCAAAATAATAAACAATATAATGTCGTATTTGGAGGATAAAATACAAAATATATATATATATATATATATATATATATATATATATATATATAAATTATTTATTTGAAAAAACGAGAAAACAAAATCATTTAAATAAGTTATTGGGGTCAAAAAACTATTCATAAACCACTCCACTCTTGTGATGGATAGATAAGAACTGAGGAGACTATATTTTCTATGGAGTGGCTAAGTTGATTTTCACACTTGTTTGTGCTTTGCTTGTCTTAAGGGAATTGCTCATTGATTTATTTCAGTTTCTCTATAATTTTTCTTCCAACAATAATTGCTCTAAATTTTTCTGTTGTCATAATTGGTCATTGTCGATTTTACTACCATTATGATCATCTTTGTTAATTTGATTTGATGATTCATGACATATCACTGCCACGTGATTCTTTTTTATTGACGTGGTATTTGTGTTTTGACGCGGTATCATTATTATTTTAATTTTCTTTTCAATTAAAACTTAAAAACACAAATTATTTTCAATTAAAAATTTTAAAACACCAAAACAAAACAAAATTAAATAATAAATTGAAACAAATATATTAGAGAACAGAATGAGACGTGTATTTCATTTCATTGTTTGAATGTTTTATGACGGAATGCAATTAATTACTCATTCCATTGGGGAAATAAAAAATTTGAAAAATTGGATGAAATAAGTTCCATCATATTCTATTCTATTCCATTCATTTTTTATAAAATTAAACAATGGAATCTGACATTATACCATTCCATTTCACCAATTTCCATCAATCCAATTAGAGCCTAAGTCTCAATTCTTTCTTCCTATCTCGCGTGAACCTAATCCAATGAAAATACATAACTGAAATCGACGACGATGGACTGTGGCATATGGTGATAGAGAATAATACATAGTCGCGATGGATGATGATGGAGAATTTGGAAAATATAGAAAATAAAGAATATGTGATTTTGATGACAACATACGCGAGTTAGACAATGAAGAAAACGAGTTTGATGATAATGAACGAATGAGTTTGATGTTGGTCGCATTTTTTGTATTGACGATAAATGTGATTTTGATGATGATGAAGGCGAGTTAGATAATGACGACGACGAAGGAACCGATTTAGACAAATTGGAGACTTCAATTCATTTTAACGACAGTGCATAAAATTTAGGGAAGAACCATTGCCTTCAATTGGATATTTTAGTGTGTTTGATATTTAAAATAAAATAAAACATTAATTATAAATATAAAAATATCACATCAATTAAAAAGGTCATGTGACAATGACACGTCGTGTCAAGTTAAACTAACAATTAGGATCAATTCTGGTAACAAAAAAATTTAAAGAGACATTATTTAAAAAAAATTATGAAAACTAAAAATGAAAGTTGATATATTTAGAGGGACCAAAATTTTATTTAACACTTCTTTATAAAACACTCGCACACTATATTTCAAAATAACAATTGATTTTCTTCTTTAAAACAAACAATTGATTTTGTGATAACTTTTTAACATTGTATTTTTTTGTTTGGTACAATTTTTAACATGCTATTTACTAGTAAATTTTAATGAATTTGTATCAACATTATATAAAAATAGTTTTACGCAATCAAATAATTACAGACATCATGTAAATATCTGGTTAAAATATTTTAGAATAAGAGAAAGATGAATTTATTTAATAATAGTATAAATAAAAAATGACATTTGTTTAATGTCCATGTAAAATTTTAGATTTAATGATCTATTCTTTTAAGTAAGGAAAAGAAATGAAGAGCTTAATAATAATTTTCACTTCCACGAGATTTTTTGTAATAAAGAAATAGATGAAGAGTGATTTAGATAGTAAATTTGAATTTTTAAATAAGATTAACAATAATAAATGTGAATAATTAATTACTTTAGTTAATAATTATGTAATTAATTTAATTTATATATTAACACGGATTGAGTATAAGTAATTTAATTTTCTATATTCAAGTGCTGATTTATTACACCAACATCTTACAACTCAAACAGTTCTCATAAAAGCAAAATTTATTATCAGAAGCAATAATGGTTCCCAAATGAACAAGCAGATCAAATAAGCTGTGGGTCCAGTATTTAGGAAAAGAAAACATGAATGCACCATGGAAAAGATATTGTCGGGTTGGAATTGGGTCGGGTTTATTAAAAGTTTAGTCCTACTTCATTGTTTAGTAAAAAGATTAAATTTAAACTTTTTAAAAGATTTATTTATTTAAATATGTTAAGTTTAAGTTTCTTTAAAAAACATATTAGATTTAATAGGTCGGTCTATATATATAATTAAAACATATATTATATATAATAATAATAATAATAATAAAATAAAATAATAATTATATTTGTGTATTAAAATATTTTTATTTTATTTTATTTAAAAAATATTATTTATTTTTTATAATAAAATACTTTTTATTAGATGTGCTATAAATTAAACGTTTGTATTTTATTATTCTATTTTGTTACTAATTGTTGTTTGCGTATATACATCAAGTTTGTTGTAAAAAAGTAGAGAAAAAAAATAGATGTTATGGGTTCAATTTACATTTTTGTATTGGTCTATTAACCTTTTTAGAGATAGATAAAATATCTATTTTTATACGCCTAAATGCAAAATAGACTTAAACTAATACTTAAAATAAAACATTAATAAGTCAGATTCAAGTTTTAATTTTTTAAGTAGACATGACTTATTTAAGCAAAGTTCGATTTAATCTAGCCTATTCCCACGCCTAATAATATAAAATTAAAATATAATGTCGTATAAAATCAAATTATTTAAAATGTCGTGTTAAATAAAAAGAAATACTTAATTTCATTAATATATTAACTTGTTAATCTATTAAAAAATAGGCAACCTCCTGTGATCCAGTAACTTAATTATATACAATAATTAAGTCCTTTATATTTTTTTTCTAGATTTGATCTATTATTTAATTTAAAGTAACGATTGATCATTTATGTCTTAAAATGTCAACAATATTATCTTTGTTTTACACAGATCCATAAAATTCACCATCATTTTCAAACAAAACTCAGCAAATTAATTATCATCTTCAACAAAATTCATATTTTTATCAAATTCATAATTCAAATGTTAAAATAAACTCATATTTTCATATCAAATAACCACAACATCAAATTCATCAAATAAATAATTCACATTTTGATATTTAGGTTATGGATTTGATTTGGAGAAGGATAGAAAGAAAAATAAGATATTGACTTGGTGATTTGGATAACAAATTTTAAAGTGTGACTTCATAATTTTTTTACACTGTTAACTAAATATCTTGACTATTATATGGTTAAAAATATTTATCTTTAACGATAATTATTTACAAAGTTATACATATATAAATAATTGTAATTTGTCCGCAATATATATGTATATATTTATAGTCTTAGTAAATTTTTTAGCCTTATAATTATCGTAGATATTTGCATACATACTTTAGAAAATACTGTATTAGTGTGACATTTGATAAGATAAAACTGGACATATGTGTAATGCATAATAATTATACTTAAAAAATACTTATAGTATTTTTTTGTATACAAGTACGAATACCATTTGTTTAGGCTACAAGGAAAGCTTTAACCAAAAAGAGACTAAGGAAAGCTAAACAATATTCTAAATACGTTAAATATTATTTTCATATATTGAGTTTTTTGACATAATATTTTGACCAAAAAATTCAAACATTTATAAGTAGAATCTGAAAATTATCTGTGATAAAAAGAAAAAATAGTATAAATTATTTATTCTATATAATTATAATTATCAATATTTAT
Organism: Cicer yamashitae; assembly: GCA_037974755.1. Lineage (NCBI taxonomy): Eukaryota > Viridiplantae > Streptophyta > Magnoliopsida > Fabales > Fabaceae > Cicer > Cicer yamashitae. Next base: position 1,679,561 of record JBBPBQ010000002.1, read on the forward strand.
TAAAAGTAATAGGTAAATAATTGTCCTAAAAATTTTCTCCATGTTTGGTGATTACATAACTACTAATTCATGTGGATAACCTCAAATATTATTGTTATTTTTTTAAATTTTTGGCGTTAACATGGTATTGCATGTTTATTTAGATGCATTGTCATGAACGGCATCTTCTCTATCTGGGTGTCTTTATATATATTCTTGTAAATAATTGTAATGTAACGTGGAAGCAAACGTGTGATTTTCAAAGTCAACAAAACGTCGAAAACTTAAAAAACGAAAATAAATAAATAAAACCCCAAAAAGCCAACACTGATTTTTTATTCTTTTTATATGTAAATAAGTTTAGATGACTTACGTTTGATGACTCATCTAGATCAGAGCTTTTAAAGTTTAAAAAATAGTAACAAAACGAATATCGAATACGAGAGAGAATAGACCAATTCGAAAATATAATATAATATAATATGAGAGAATATACAATCTGGATCAAATTAGTTATTGAAATTTTATAAATGAGTAAATATATTATTAAAATTGTAAAATGTTAATTAAAATAATTTCTCAGAAAATATTTATCATTAAATATTTTGATGTGGTATTATGACTAAATATATAGTTTATAGATGTTGATCTCACATTAATATTATTTTATCTTTTTAGAGACAAATTTGTAAATAAAATTTTATCGTTTCAAAGATAAATTTGTGAATAATTATAATTATGTATGAACTAATTATATATTGACAAATTAGTTAATGAAATATTTAAATTTCATAGAAAAATTAATTGATCATGATGAT
>JBBPBQ010000002.1:1680636-1698023 GCA_037974755.1 Cicer yamashitae
TAAGATATTTTCAGGTGTATTAAAAAATACAAAAAACGAAAGGAAAAAAATGGTCATTTAGCAAATTATATTTTTTTAATTATTAATTTATTATTATTATTATTATTATTATAAATTCAGATTATAATTAATGTTTGAAAGTAGTGTGCACGTTAATAATTAATAATTAAATGATATAATTGAAAAATAGTAAATTAATTTATATTAAAAACTGTTAAAAACATTCTAAGATAATATTTCTTAAAGGGATACTAGGAAGGAATGAATAGTTTACTCTAATTTGATTTAAATAAAAAACAAATTTTTTTAAAAAAAAACTAGTTCTCTTTCCGAAGAACAACCTGTTCCAATAACAAAACATGCAAACGAGATAGTCACAGATCTTTCTCTGTTCACTAAAAAAAAAAAAAACTCAGTTTTTTATCTTCTTTTATTTGTTCCTGTTTTCTGGGACGTGTTCTTATCGTATCTTTATTCAAGGTTCGTTTTTTCATCTTTCTTTCATTGTTTTTTGTTTTCTTGAAGAAAATAAAAAGCTTCCCTTTTTTCAGTAATCTTCTTCCTAACATATTGGAATGAATTGATATTTGAAAATGGCGATTAAATCTATTCTGTATTTGTTCTTTTTTTCTTCTTAATTTTTAATTTTGGTTAATTGTTATTAAGAACTAAGAAGTTTTTCTGATTCAAATTTTTATTTTTTTTTAATTTTATTTCAGGGATTCTTGAAAAATTTTGTGGGGTTGTTCTTATTGGAGCTGGGTGTGATTGAACTTGAAGATGAGAATCACTGTTCGTTCTCTACGCCAATTGGGTCAAACTTTTCATAGGCAAAGTAGTATCGTTAAGATCAATAATCTTGTTGCAGAAATACCATGTTGCTTTGAAAACAATTGTCAAATTCATAGTTCAGCTTATAAAGTTCTTGATCATGCTGAACCCAATTTATTCAAGATTCATCCATTTATTACAACATCCACAAGATCTGTTTCAGCTGGTGCTGTTAAGCTCACAAATGGAGGTTCACCTCTTTTTTGTGTCTCAATTTTCTTTTTGAATTGAAACTTGTTTTTTTTCTTTCTTTCTTTCTTATTTTATTTGTATTAGAATTTGTTGAAATGGTTACAGAAACTAACAGACGCGGCCCTCTTGTCGAGTACGAACGAAGAATTGCTAATGGTGATTTGGTAGATGGTGATAGTTGCCAGGTAGAGTGTTTGCATTTCATTAATGCATTATTGAATTTATGATGAAATGGATTTTCCTAGTTTGGTTTATTGAGAAAATGTTGCTGGAAATTGTTGTATGCATTTGTTCATGGAACTTTAATTATTAGCAAATAGTAACTACTTTAACTTAATATTCTTTTCCTTTTGTTTGTTGAGATAGGTAGAGACACTGACTGAACTTCAGAGACTCTATGACGAGCTAGTTGAGAATGTCGATGAATGCCAATTGGATCGCAATTCTGAAAAACCTGTAAGGTATAATATACACAAAAAACTTTGCTTCCTGCTGATATGTCTGTTCAAATCTTGAAGCTTATGGCTTTGTGGATTTTTAATTTAATTTTTTTTAAACAGACACGGGTGGCTATGGTCTCGTCTCTTGTCACATCCTTCTTATTCTCCTGTAAAAGGTTTATATCTTTATGGAGGAGTAGGCACCGGTAAAACTATGCTGATGGACCTGTTTTTTGATCAATTGTGAGTTTCACTTGAATTTCTTCCACGTCGAATTTTCTTAATTTTGTATAACATTCCACTGTATTCAGAATATTTTGAGGCATTTTCAAAGTATTTATGCTAGTGTGTTCTTATAAGGTCAAACCTTGTAATCTGATCAGCTCTATCTTATGCTTGATTTTTTTTCTTCTTCAGGCCCTCTAATTGGAGGAAAAAGAGGATTCATTTTCACGATTTCATGTTGAACGTACACAGCCTATTACAAGTAAGTTTACGAAAAACTGTTAACTACCTCTCAAATGTATTCTCTTTTTCTATTTGGTAGATAAGTGCATTTTTTCCAATACTGCCATTTTTCTCAAATACATTTTTCCTATAATTATGTCTTCTTTACGAGTAAGAAATTGGTTAAGAATCTTTAAATGATACACTTTTGAGCATTAATTAATTTTGTTAGAAGTATCTAGAATGATGTTATCTATGTAAGCTTAATCGACAAACATAATAAGAGGAAGCTTATCTCCAATTACCTATTGTAGAAGCACAAGGGGTTGTCAGATCCACTGGATGTTGTTGCAGGAGAGATTTCTGAAGAAGCAGTTTTATTATGTCTTGATGAATTCATGGTAATTTTAAAGTATAATATTTTTTCCTTTTTGCAATAGATCGTGTGTACTTTGTTGTCATAGCTTGAGAATTGTCGGTCTTCTGTAGGTAACAGACGTTGCCGATGCATTGATACTAAATCGATTGTTCAGACATCTGTTCAGCAAAGGCATTGTATGTACTAAATAACTATGTTGCAGTTTCTATACAACATGGTTTTTATGGAATCGTTACATAATTAATTTCAAAACTCCATTTCTTCAATGTGTTTGTTTGAACACAAGTGTAGATTCTAGTATCAACTTCGAACCGTGCTCCAGATAATCTATATGAGGGTGGACTGCAGAGGGATCTCTTTCTTCCCTTCATTGCAACATTGAAGGTACACATAAATGTTTCGATTGTTGGAAGTGTTGTCAGATAGACTACTCGTACGCTTCATCATATTATGGATAAGCTTGAAACTTGATACTCAATGAAATCAACGATTCAATGCTAGCATGAGCTGAAGTCTATTTAAACAATAACTGTACATCATATTTTAGTAATATTCTTTTATTTTCGTAATAATTTTCTAGTATGTGTATACCGATGTAGGAAAGATGCGTAGCACATGAGATTGGTTCATCAACTGACTATCGCAAAATGACTTCGGTATGACATATGTACTCTTATGTTTGTAAATGTAACCAATTTTTTTTTTTTTTTTTTTTTTTGCGTTGATCTTAAAGTATTCGTTTTTCTTTTTTTGTTATCTGCCAATTTGGACTGTAGGGTGGGCAAGGATTCTATATGGTTGGCAGAGATTCGTCTGGCTTTCTTAAGAAAAAGTTTCAACAGTTGATTGGCGAAGGCACGGCTACTCCCCAAGAAGTTGAAGTAGTAATGGGAAGGACACTGCAAGTACGTGCTAAATTTTATATTGCAGAGATGCGTCCATAACACATTATTATTATTATTATTGTTGTTGTTGTTGTTGTTGCTGTCAAACTTTAGCTATGTTCGTTTTCTTCATCAGGTCCGGTTGGGAGCTAATGGGTGCGCCTATTTTCAGTTCGAGGAACTGTGTGACAAACCTCTTGGAGCTGCAGACTATTTTGGATTATTCAGTAAGACATATACATTTCAACGAATTTATATATATATATGTTGTGGAAACTGTGTTTCCTTTCTTTCATTGTGATAGTTTTGGTTTATTCTGCAAATATTTGTTGTCCTTCATGATTTTGCAGAAATGCCATTGTATAAAAGATCCATAAGTCAATGTTCCACAATTTCTTGTTTTTTGGTTTTTTGCAGAGAAATTTCATACTTTAGCACTCGAAGGCATCCCGATTTTCGGGCTTAGCAATAAAGCAGCTGCACATAGGTTTGTCACTTTGGTTGATGTAAGTCCTTTTCTGAATTCTGAAATATGCAACAGCTAAGAATTGTTATGAATCAAAGTTGTTGTATACCTGAAAAACTGTAATTTTAAAGATTTTCTAAGAATGTGAAGCTTAGAATTAGAATGATGCTTTGTTTGCTTGTGGTTACAGGTGATATATGAGAACAGGGCCAGATTATTGTGTTCAGCTGATGGGAGCCCTATGGATCTCTTTCAAAAAATAGTAACAGTATCTGAGGCTAAACAAATGGCACCTAGGACCTCTTCGAGATCGAGGAAAAATGATGATTCCGACCTTTGCGTGGACAATGAACTCGGGTTTGCAAAAGACCGCACCATTAGTAGGTAATGATATATCTCTATTAAAAAAATTGTATCATTGTTTTTGTTTTTATGATAAAGTTTCTAAGATTAGGAACAAACTCTAGAGGTTGAGGTGCTGCAAATGCAATTTAAATATATGTATTTGTCGCAGAAACAACCACAATTTGTTAAAACATAATTTGTAAAATACTGCAGAAATGACCGTGATTTCTAGATAAATGTATGTGTGTATTTGTTGCAAACTTGACATAAATATAATGCAGGCTGACTGAGATTAACAGCAGAGAATACTTGGAGCATCATGCAGCCATATTAGCAGAAAAGAAAGAAAGAGTGGATGAGAATGTACGTGAAGCTTGAAGTGATGATAGGGTTCAAAACCTGTAACAGTTTGATTACACTACCATTGTTGTAGCATACATAGGAAGTGAATAAAGAATGATTGTATCACAAACAATAATTTCAAATAATTAGATTTGGCACTTGCACAGAGAAAAGTGTGTTAGTATCAGAGTTATTGGGATTATTATTACCCAAAAATAATGTACAATTGAGTGATGTATACAAATTCAATTCATATGGAGTTTAAGTCTTGCTAACTACTTGTTGTTGATTAATGTTTTGCCAAAAAACATATGAACTGAAAATCTTTAGTCCTCATGATTGCATATTTGGATGGAACCAAACAAAGTGGAGGTGACTAGACCAGCACAACACATCCCCATGATTTCATGTAAGAATTTAATTTATATATAATGTCGGTGTAAAAAGTTTTTATACTGTTAATCAATTACAACCGTTAGATTATTAATAATGTTTGACTTTTTCTATAACTATTTATAAAATCACCTACATGATTAGTTATGATTTGTCGATCGAGTAAAAAAACTTACACTGACATTGCATACAAATTAAACTCTTCATTCTATAGTTTACGCACATATTTTAAGAGATGTCTCTCATTAAACAACTTCCACATTTATTATTTATTCATTTCTAAAGATGTAATAAGATGTTCACAACAACCCACATAGTGGGGCACAAATAATAAAGATATTTGAGTTTGAGTAGAGTTGGATTTCTATATATCTTAGCAACTTCAATGAATTAGTTGTAGGCAGTGGTACCTTGATTTATCATAATAAGATGTACACAAGACAATTTTATAAGAAATGTTTTCAGACGAACTTAGTATTAGATAATTTGGATATTTCACTTGATTAATTATTTGATAGAGATTGGTACAAGTCATTAACTTTTCTCTAGACCCCTCTCAGCAGCTGTCTTATTTTACAATATAATTCTCAAAAAATATTTTAAATTTAATAAAACACTCCACCCTTGTACAATGATCAAAGAACTCTCGTGTCACCCTCCTCAGTCCTCTACATGGGGAGAAACTTTTTGAAAAATGTTTGCATGATGTATCCACCTTGAAAGATAAATAAATAAAAATAGGGATGTGATAAATATAGTATATTAATAATGCAATAGGAAAAAAGAGGTAAAAATAAAATAAGATATTGAACGAGTATACATTCCACACGAGAAAAATATGTTTTTTTCGCTCTCAAAAGCACCTTGAAAAGTATACATTCCACACGAGAAAAATATGTTTTTGTTCGGAAATACATGTTTAAACAATACACAAATGGTGTTTTTTTTTAGTGTGATAAAAACAGCATAATTTTGAAGGAAAAAAACAGCATAATAATTAAACAAGAGCAATTTGTTGATGCCACAAACTGGAAAATCACTCACCAGGGATGGGCACTACTTCATCTCCTTGATGAAGAATCCACGCAAAAGCAAGTTGTGAAGATAAAATAAATACCTTTTCATTTTTGATTACATGACATTAAACTCGATCTCTTTCTTCGAAAAAAATTGCCTCTTGCATCATTGACACTTCAAATGACATAAACTAACATTTCCCTTTAGAAATCTCCTCGTATTTCATTCTACCTCCATGTAAATGCGGTCCTCTAGTTACTTTAATTTGGGAATTTATTCCTAATTTTTAAGAAGGTCATCAATTAGAGTGTTCTCTAAACATATACATGTACCACTTCATCATGAGCTCATAGCATTGCAGAACATTTAGAAACCTCTCAGTTATGATTCTATTTAGAAATTGTGAAATTTTTTCTCTTCCTATTGATTTTATTACAATCTACAAAAAAAACTCTGTACATCCACAAGTTCAGATTTTAGCTATTTGTTCTTATAGCTGCAATGGTTTAATGCGGTTGAAGCCATTACAGATGGAGATCCAACTATTTAGAAAGAGTATTCATATAGAGTAAGAGTCCCACATCGACAATATGAGACTAAACTTTCAGTAAGATGAGATATAAAATCTAAGTGTCTGGGACAGAGCTACATACTTACCTGGATGGGGTCTATGGGTGATCAAGAAGGCCCATGGCCTAGGTTGATGACCTCCATTGCACTTTGGAGGGGTGTCAACCTAAGGTCTACCCAAGTGGTGGAGCCTACATCATAATTTGTTGTAGTGGGGGCCTGCGTTCGCGCGGCCCCTTTCAATTATACTTTGAAAAATTTATAAGCCCAATAGCAACATGTTATGTCTGGCATTCGAATTGTAGTTTGAAAAGTTTATAAGCCCAATGTCAGCATGTTATCTCTGGCATAATTTCCAATGGGATACTCAGTTGAACAAGAAAACGAGGTTAGAGGAAGTTTATTCATTGCTATTGTTGTAGTGTGACAAGTTTCACCCATTACCATAAATAACATAGAATAATCGATATGTGGACCACTAATTAAAGATAAGAAAATTGGAAAGGGAAGATATATAAGAAAATGGCGATTATTTAGTGGTTTGGTACTAGAAAGTGAGAAAAGAAAGTAAGCATCATCTATCAATAGTCCTGGGTAAAAATAAAGTATAATTAAAAGAATAACATAATTTAGTTCATTAAAAGTGAAGATAAACAAAATTATTTTCATCTATTAACATTAAAATTCAATTTTTTTTTTAAATTACTTGAATTATTTTATCAACCAAATGTTTATCAAAAATTAATTATATTATATTCTTTACAAAATTTTATTATTTATAAAATAAACTTTTTACTAAAAATTAAATTTAACTGAGTCTAATGGAAAGAAATTGTTAGCGTAAATCAGTTTTGTATCATATCTAATTTAAAACCTTCATTTTTCCATGTCATACCATCAATATAAAAAAATGAACTCCACACAAATAGTTGTTTAATGTATTAATTTTAATATTAATACCAAATAAACACTCAATTTGTCTGACCCCACCTCAAAAAATATTTACTAAATAACTCCTACAAAGAACTACGCATTATTAATTTCAACAAGTAATTACTAAATAGAACCTACATAAAAAGATTACTTAGTATGGTACAAATTTCAAATAGAGAACTAAAATTATGAAGCTACAATGCTATATAGGAGAAACACCCATTGTGACGCTCTTAAACAAGTGATGTGAGACGACAAAATAGTAGAATTTCGTTAAATGTAAGTGTAATATTAATCTAACATTACGCTAACAATATTTTTAAATCCTTAAACTATTCGAAAACAAATGTCAAATTGAAGGGTTTACATCACTAGCAAGTGCCTAATGTTGAACGCTCTCAATTATGTCGTGATTTTTTTTGTGACAGTTAGTGAATTGTTTTGAAGTACAGGTGGGAAATGAAACTTTTGAAATATACCCATCCAAATAAAAACATCGGAAATACAGCAGAGCATTGCTATCTACGACGTAATTTCTTAGAAAACATACGAATGCCTACTAAAAAGTAAAAACACAGGAGTGAGATAAAAAAATAACCAATGAATGTTTGCTCACGAAAGATATCATAGTAGCTAGGTCTTGGGGCGGTAACCATAAGGTTCTAGTTCGAGGTGACACAACAGTCATCACAGATTAAGCGACGTATTGATGAAACTTATATATAAGTAATGGATCCTCTCTATTTTTATATAAAGGAACCATAGTTTTGAATGTATAAAAAGCCAGCCCACATTTCTAAAATTAATGACATAATTAAAATTTTATATACTATGAAATTCTAATGATAAATATATTTATTTCTTTTGAAAGATGAAGAAGGTATCTGCTTAAACTTATATTTCCTGAAATCTCAAAGAGTGCCGGTCTAATAATTTTCAATAATAAAAGCTAAAACAAGTTTTAATACATATGGTTATTTTTTATGTGGCATTTTTATTTATAAAAAACTAATAACACATAGGAGTAAATTTTTGTTTGTAGGGTTAAAACAAATACTTTAGTAACTTTATCCTTGGACCAACTCTAATCTCAAAAATCTCTAATCTCAAAAAAGAACATGTGAAACTTCTATGAATCAAGAAAAAATATACACATTTCTATTTATAGGGATTTCTCTTTTCCGATTTATTCTTCGGTTAAGTCTAATGCGAAGCATAAGACTATGTTAGAAAAATAGAATGGTACGTTACTGCTGCAACAAGTGTCTTCCAGTTGCACTTCACACAATGAAAGACATTTGAATTGCCGCATCATTCCCGTTAGAAGAATTAGAACCACAGAACGACACTAGTTTGAAACAGTTTCCAGCGTTGTTCATCCGGTTTTGAACAAACTTGATGGAACCTGAAAAAAAAAGAGGAGGATTACCTACCAATGATTTATAGAAAGGAAACCAGGAGGAAGCGGGAAATAAGTAATATCGTTCATCTATTGCATTCACAATGAATCAAACCAGAGGTATCAATCAAACTATCTAAAATTATGGAATTCCCTCTCACACACCGAGTCACTAAAAATTATTTCCGTCTTCAGAAAACAGTAACTATCACCCCCCTACTGCAAAATGGCAGCTAGTATCTATAAACCTTGGAAAGGGATCAATAAGTTGGCAATCTACATTGATTTTACAACATTCATAATTATATCAAATCAATACCAAATTATAGGGAATGCATTTTGTCAATAGACAGAGTTAAAAGACAACAATACACCTCTGCAAATTCACGATTCTCCAAAAGGAAGCTGAGCTTTACAAACAGTAAACTCTCAATTGGGAAGAATGGGATTTTCATTTTCATTTTTTGAAAAGTAAGGTTTAGTGAGACAAATAATATTCATGAAGAAGAAATGTATTACCTTCACATGATGAGGCATAATCTTGACATCATATGGAACATGAAGCCATGCTTCAGGTGAATGACTAAGAAAATTCTCTGGCTTACTGGTATAAACATCAGCATACTGATGAATGTTATAAGCAAAAGCAGACTCTTGTCCTGTGCTAGTGAGGAATGTGGCTCCAAAAGATCTGTTAAACATCATCTTCATCTTCATGCGTGCTTTTTGTCTTTCCTCATTAAGTTCTTCCAGAAGTGATTTGCAAGCTGCAGTTCTCACACTATTAGCTGCAGTTGCATGCAACTTACCAAGTAGCTCTTGTATTATGTGAAACTTTGCCTGCATTTTTTAACATCATATAATTCTAAAATGTGACAGCTTCAATATATTTTCTACAAAAGTAAATATATGGTTAATTATCAACCAAAATAGAGAAAGGACCTTTCGATAATAACTATAAAAATTGTTCATTTAAGTCATTTTGAACAACAGTAAATGTATAATGCAAATCCAATGAATCGCTTTTATGGTTGTACCAGCTTCAATAATGTCCATAGTTTTTGTAATTTAGTGAGACTAAAAAAACGTGGATTTTATGTGGAAGGCAAAAGATATGTTATCAGTCTATTACAAGCTAGATTACATTAACAAGAAAAACTGAAGTAAAAGTGTACAACATTTATTTTACTTCTTTTATTTCTTAGCTTTTAATTCTAGCATTTCACCACGTGACAAGAATGCATTTACAATTCATATGTAAACTTTTCAATATATAACCCCCATGTATAACATTAAGGTTTAAAATGGGATTACAAATTGTTAACGTATCACTATTCATGCCCTTAACTTATTTAAAGAATGACAAAACAATAGCTCATGCGTCAGTACTTACTAAGAAAAGGCAACAAAGATGTTCATGAACTATTGTTCCTCAAAATCAATTCCCATGGCCAGTCTTGAGTACAACAACTCACAAAAAGTAACAGGAAATCATCAAAGTAAATATTCCAAGTATGAAATTGCAAAGAAATAATGTTAACACGGACAATCTTTAAGAGTACCTGCTCAGTGCGGTACGTGTCTTCATTTTGTTTTTGTATTTCATTCTGCATTGTTGGAGAAATAATACATATTAATATGTCAACGTTTCAGGTGTTGACTATGACAACAGTTCTACATGCATCAGTACATCAAGAAAAAACATTCCTCGAGCATAATTTAACTTCTTAAATGAAATTTTCAAACATAACTATCTTAATCTTTAAGCAACTGCATGTGACTAGCACATCAAAATTTCAAGTCATGGATTTATGTTCGTGTAAATAAAGATAAAGTTGATTACAATGGACCCACAACAGAATCCTCCTTTCTTTGGACTGACCCTGTAAATGTCTCAACATGCATATATTTGCAGACAAGAAACAAGTTATAGTACAGCATTGGCCTGTTTTCAAGAGTTATATGAAATATCATGAAGGAGAAATGCCAACTCATCTATATATAAAAGACCGGGACTCATGGAAGATTAAGAATTAGCAAGTTAAACAATCTAAATAAAAATGGATAAAATAGCATATATAACTAATATACCTCTAATTCATGAATGATTGCGGCTGTACGCCAGCCTGCCTTGGAGGGCCCTCTCAGGTCACTGAACAGATGATCTCCAAAATATATCACCTAATAAAAAATGTGAATTTTAGCATTCTGGGGACTCTGTATGAAATAACATTAATGTCAAATTATGCATTTTCTTTGCAACTAAAACTTATTGAAAAATTTAAGTAAATAGAAATATTATGAAGTATGGTTTATCAACCATTAAATAAAGCATACCTCAGGGCCTTTCCACTTGGTTATTTGGAGAAAGGATTTGAGGCATCCATGATAATAAATTTTATCTGGAAGAAATTTATCAACCTTGGTAAATGTTAAATTGTCCTTCTCTGTATCATAACAACTGCATGGAATAGTCAATGATATCAGGACCTTTCCAACTAACTCAAGATTTATGAATGCCAAATCAAATGTCAAAGAGATGAGAAAAGAAAAAAACAATGAGGAAAATAATGTTTGGCTAAAGAAAATGATCCATACTAGCTTCATTTCAGGATGAGAAGAATTTGCAACCTGCCAAACATACTATGCTCAATTGCTTTTAGAATCAAAATTTATTAATATTTTATTGCATGCTTCATTTACCATTAATTATTATAATCTTAAAAGTAACATTGAAATGATCTTATGCTGAAGACAGTTATATACTTTTCAAAATGATAAAAGATACAAGGAGTTTAGCACAATGTGATCCAAATTATCCTTCCTAAAATAAATCAGAATAAGAACTATGTTAGAAAATAGAAACAGGCATCATATCACATGGGGTGTATATGTATTGGTTACAAACCGGAACGGATGCTCGGATGTATAAAACTGTGGTTTATTGGCTTTAGCAATCACAACATCAAACAGTTCTGTCCAGGAGTCTCTACAATCCATAGAATCCTAATCAACAAGCATTAAAGAATAACAAATTATTAAAAATTACATTTAGAACCAAGTGCAGAACTTCCAACAGAACAGTTAAAAGAGACATGGCCTATGAAGCACAGAGACTAACACAGACAAATCAACACATTTTACGTCCAAAAAAATAGAATTAGAACACAGACACGTGTGTGTGTGTGTATATATATATATATTGCATAAAATTAAATATAAGTATCAATTATAAAATATCTAAATTGAGAATCAAGATGACCACCAAACCAAGACAAGATGAAGACCATATCAAATGAAATGGGAGGCCGATAAAGGGAGAACTTTAAATCCAGAAAGGCGCGGAAAGAAAATGAAGACTGGAAAAAATGAAAATGTGAATGGAGGAAGGCGTGAGAACTTTTCAAATGCCTAAATAAAATATTATTGTACAAGTTGTAAAAATCTTTTTGCTTCTGATTTTTTTTATATAAAAAAATATAGATATAGATGTGTTCATTCCACTGTAGCTGTGTCCGACAAGCATCGGAAGTGTGTCGAAGGGAAGAACAAAAAGTTTTTCCTAAGAACACTTGTCTGAGGTGTTTGACATGTGTCATTCGGGTGTTGAACTAAGGTGTTTGACAAGTGCCAAACACGCGGACACGTCTTAACCTAGTGTCAGTGCTTCATCAGACCTGACTACCAAGTGTCAGTGTTAACCATCTAAGTGATGTGTAGTTCACATAACTCCAGCATGTAGCAGTTCCTCCCTTTTAATTTTTTTTAGGGAAGATACTAAGAAAAGATAATTTACTCCAAAATCAGAAAATGATTATAAGGGAAACAATTAAGTCAAGTCATATGAAGAAACTAGGCGTGCCTGCACTGCTTTAAGGTCTGTAGACACACGTCTTAAAACCATGATGTCCTTAATCTCCACAGTTTTCCGATAATGTTAGAAATTCAACTCTACTAGACACTAAACACTAGTTGTGAAAATGAAATAGTGCACTCCAAGTAATCAGCCAGAAAAATAAAAACAGTGTACTATTGAATCTCTGTTCAGAGTCTTCTATCATCTGAATGTAAATTTCACTATTATTTATAACTGATTGCATTCATTATTCCACATACGTTCTACAGCACTGTTTGAAGAATAATTTTGCAAGTTGCAGCGGGATAAAAGAATGCTAAAGTAGAGTTGGAGCTCTGACTGATCCAAGATTGATTTACATGCCACATAGACATTAAGTGTGGAAGATCACTATCTAAATTAAATATATATATATATATATATATATATATATTCTTACGGTGCAGTGAAGGCTATAGAAATCATTCCATATGATAGTATGATGCATACAAAATGTATGGATATGATTTCATGTTGATCAAATACCTGTAACATAAAACGCATCCCACCATCGACAAATGAATAAGGAGAATTAGTCAACAAGAAAAGCTTCTTTCCCTTCTCCTTTAGCATCTTGAGAAAACATAAAATCTCTCCCTGAAATATTCACCCAAATGTAAATAACAATTACAAACTCTTCAACCAGAGAATAAAGTAACACATTTTACACAGAAACAATGTCTACCTTGATAATAGATAGATACAAAAATATAATATTTAACAGAATTCAGAAACTAGATCCTGAAATAGATTTTTGTACAGATTGTATATCGCTTATTGCAGAATATGTTGAACGTATTAATTAACAGGTTAACGGAAATGAAAAATATGTTTTGAACTTACGTTTTTCACCAAGTATCTATGTGGATCAGAGAGAATTCCCCTATGAACCAGGCCACTTCGGTGGACATGATCAATTGCACGAACAACATCTTCATAAATGTATGAAGCATCAAATTCTAGCTTAGCATCCACAAAGTACTGCACCATATCTGCAAGGAGGCATGCCTACCGAGTAACACTAAACAATTAGCTATCAACCTAAGATTTCATGGTAGAAAGAGAATTTATAATTTAATAAGATGTAAAGAAATTAGAAAGTGAAAATGGCAGCATAGTTATAACTTTGAAGAATTTTCAAATTTTGAAGAGATCAACATTGGATTCCTCAAAATAAGACCCTTAGTTTGACCGGCAATACCAGTTTTAAGGATCATTTAAGGCTTTTTTCCCCCTTCAAAATAAGCAAAAGCATATGAGCCTAAAGAGGAACACATTCTATTGAATTGCAACTAATTTTCTGTTCACTTTATATTTGATATATAAGCACTGCTTTTCATTAACTAAGGATATCGTCATGACTCCTGGTGCTATTCTTTATCTCTTACAAAATCAAAATAAACAAATATCTAATTGTGCTCCACATCCTATGTCCATTTCTTCTGGTATACGGGGGTAAAACGGCAGAGCCCTTTTGGTTGAAAATTGAAGGTCCTACGTCAATGGAAGTCAATCATTTGTCCTAAGTACAAGGTTCACCAAGGCAAAGCTTCAACATGTCACAGTACCAAGAGCCCTCTAGTCATGCACCAGACAATTATTAAAGAAGGACAGGGAACTTACCTCACTAAAGCAGAAGAAATCCATCAAACCAACCAGTGATCGAGCTTGATCCCGACCAATATGCCGCGTGCCATAAACCTCACGTATTTCACGTTGGCTCAGCTGTAAAATTTGAAAGAAATAAATTTATGCAAAATCATTTTACATATTTCATATCTGCTGCAACAGACAAACTATGCTCAATGCAAGCAATCAGTATGTCCACCATGCAATGTATAAAATTCCAATAAAGTTTTAATTGTGAGTTGATTTAAATGGACACAGTACATAAAAAGTCAAAAACAAAACCAAAGTGATAACAGAAACTAATATGGTGCTGCATATAAATAAAATGTGTAATGAAATACCCTCCGTCTACCAAAGTAGCATCCGTCAGGCTCAATTGAACCAAAGAAATCCAGCTTCAAGAGGCACCCTTTTGACTTATCATAGTATAGGCCTCTAATAGGGAAAGCTGGATCATATTTAAAACTCATGCAAATCTCGGGATACCTAAGCTGAAAGAAGTAACAAGAAGAGTAAATAAAGAAACCAAAATTGGAAGAAAAACAAACAGCAAAAGTGAGTTAGTCAAAGCTAACCTCATTAACCATGTACTCTTTGGCAAGGTCGTATATCAAAGTCTGCAAATGAGACGAGTAATGTGCCAATGTGTAATCGTAATCGAAACCATAAACTTGTAATCTGTCCAATCTCAAGTTCTTATTCACATATATGCCTAAAATTCAATACAAAGAAAAGAAATCAAATATATCAACATTCACAAACAAATCATGCACCTAATCATTCAATTTCTTTGAAAATAAATCAACATTCACAAGCAAGGAAGTAACCTTTAGGATTCATTTTAGGCATTTCTTTGAGCGCATCGGGAATCTTGAGAAAACTCTGTTTGGCAGCTTCGAATTGACGACGAAGCGTGGATATCTCTTCATCCTCAGGTTGCAATATACACTGTTCCGAAGATTCAAAACCGGTGTAACTTCGAGAGTTTCCACAAAACCCTAAAATCAAACACAATACTCAGCTCAGTGATTTCCCGCCCAATCGATAAACGCATATATTTGTTGCTTTTTAGAGAAGAAAATAAACAAACAGGTATAAAGCATTTATGATGATAATTATTAATATTGAATTGAAAATTTAAAAATAAATGTGAGAGGGAAAAATATAAAATAATAAATAATAAAGAGAGTGGTTAATAGAAAAAAGACCTTGTTGAAGTGCAGAAAGGAGCGTGCCCTGAGAAAGAGGAAACAGAAGAATGAATGAGTAACGTATTGAGCAATAGAAGAATAATGAGTAGAAGAATTCGTACTTGAATGGAGAAACGGAGAGGAAAAAGGGTGCGAGAAGTAGTACGAAGAAATGCCATTTGATTTTAAGTTGAAAGAAATATTTCAAAATCGAGTTCGAGTGGTTAGTTGTTGGGAAGCGAGTATTGATATATATGCCCTGAAATTACGGAGATAAAACACTTGATTTTTTACGCGCCCATTTCGATGCTCTTTCTGTTCTTCAGTGTTAGTATAAACGAATTCGGTTTTTGTACAGCAACAGAAATGACAATGTTGAGTGGTAGTGGAGCTGTGGACACAAACAAACAAACTGATATTTACTCCTTTCTACTGCGTCATGCCGCGCCGTCTCATTTATGCAACTTTCCCCTTCCTTTTTGTGTTCCGCATTAATATTATCGCCATAAATATCTTTTTCCATTTTTTTCTTTCCCCTACTAAATTTTGTATTTTATTTACAATTAAACAAAAATTATTTTTACCTAACCAAATTAATTATGTCTTGACTAACGGTTATGTGGCTATGTTTGACCAGTCATCTTAGCTTCAACTATCTTTAACAAGTGACTTCAAAAAATATTTCTCTCCACTCTTCGATAAGTGACTTATTTATAAATAAATTTATCTTAAATTAAATGATTTTTTTTAATTTTTAATATAATGTTGATTATTTTTTTTAATTGTATCTTCTGATTAAAACTACATATATCATTTTAATTTCATTATCTTCTACTTTGCATTAATAATAATAATGAATAAATAAGTAGTTAATAATAATAATTTTATAAAAATAATATTTTCTTTTATATATTTTACATAATCTACGTTAAATGAAGTAATTGTAGTAGTCATTTATTATAAGAATAATTTTGTAATAGTAGTCATTTATTATAAGATGTAGGAAGTAATTGACAAATATTCAATATATTTTATTTGTTTGTAAAATATCTTCTCAAATACACGAGAGAATAGTTAGATATGGACATTTGAATAAAATAAAAGGTTTTTCATTATTAAAAAAAATAAATAAACATTTTAATCCTAGCGTAAAAAGATGAGTTATAATGAATTGGTTGGAGGCGGGTGTTTTTTTTTAAACAAATACATTAATGTAATGGTATTAAAAGGAAGAAACAAACATAAACTAAGGAGGATTATATAAATTAAGAAGAATTTGATCTAGCATAAAGAGATTACCTTTTACAACGTAGTAAACTCAATTTTGAATTTCAATTAAAATAAACATTCATATTTATTTTTGACATATCTTATATAAAATTATTTTCGATAAAGAAAACTTATGAAATAAAAGAAACAAATATAATTACACGTTCTTTAATTTGATTCAGATCCAACTATTGATCCAACATAATCTCTATCAATGAAATAAATGTGTCAATTATACTACTAAGTATGATGTCTTCACTAACAACTCCCTTAAAATTTGATCTTCTTATTGTTGATGTTGTGTTTCTCATCCAAGAGTATAGTTTTGTCTTTCTTTTTATTAATTGACTTTGATACACAACATCTTTTTGTTGACAACCCTGCAAAACATTTTATATATAACTTTCAAGTTGTTATATTGATTAACAATTTCATAAATATTTTATTGGCTGGAAACACAAATTAAATCCAACAAACATAATACTACCTCTTATCCCGATCATAAGAAAGAAATTTAGAGAATTTTTTATTTAAATCCATTTTTAATCCCTCAATTTAATCTAAAGTGAACTTTTTGGCATTCTCATTAACTTATTTTAGTTATTAATTTTATTTATATATTATAACTCAATTTATTTTATTTTATTTTATTTATATATATTAAAATATTTAAAATATAAATTAATTGTTTTAAAAAATATATTTAAAATTTATTTATCTTATTTAACTTTTATTAGTAACTTTATATAAAATAAATAAAATTATA
>JBBPBQ010000002.1:1698278-1712693 GCA_037974755.1 Cicer yamashitae
TTTTTAAATTTTTTAATATATAGATACATAAATCAAATGAAATTATTTTATTTCTAACATTTACATAAAATAAATAATAAAAATAAGTTAATCAGAATCCACATTGTCAATATCAAAAAGAGTAGCGACCAAGAATTAATTAATAAGGGACCAAAAAACTAATTTTAAAAATAAAAACTAAATTTATTTTATACAAAATAGAGATATCAAAAGTGAGTATAAGCCTTTTTTGTTTTATTTATTAAAAAAATGTGACTATAAGAAGTATTTGTCATTTAAATGATTTTAATGTTTATCTTTTAATGTCTTATATTTTTCAATGATGGAATCTATTGTAAAAGTATTCAAAAAGCGATCGTAATAAATAAGTTCATTAGTATTTATGTTTTTTAAATTTTCATCTTTTAATTGGAAGAATATTAATTACTTGTAATCATGGTTCTGTTTTTTTTTTTTTTCTTGCTCATAACAGTTTAACTTTTGAAATTTCATCTAAACTTGTTCTTTAAAATCAGCAACTCAAGCTGCTTTACATGACATCCGAAGGTACGTCAAATGATGCAGAAAACCAACTTTCCAAATTGGAATTTGAAATTAAGAAATACTCTATAGAATTTCCTTGACTTAGCTGCCCTGTGCACGAATGAATGGTTTCCTTACCAGAAAAACAAAATTATCTGTCAATTCACAGATCACGAGTGCCTACACTCAGGCTTGTCTTGATTCTAGCCACCAAAGGTTCTTGTAATTGAACTTGGCTCTACCAAATGTAAAGGGTACTTTTAATGGAAGTGCATATTTGTAGCTGTTGATTGAACATTCAAGGTCATAATAACGACAACAAATTATCTACAGCCACTACAAAAGGTATCAAACTACATGGAACTAATGCTTATCAAAAAGGAAAGAAAAAAAGTACATGGAACTAATGAAAGCATCTTTTGAAAGTTCAATAGTTTCAGTCCTCTCATATCAATTAGATTTAATGAATACGAGATAAGGTTGAATGAACTTAAATGCATAATAATACAAGATAATTCAGCAAAATCATCGACTCAATGCTGCTTCATGCACACCTATTTTAATGGTATGTACAGCTTACAGTGTCTTTAACATGCCTCCACCATATAGTGTTCTCACTCATGCTATACAACAACCAAATGAACGAACTTCTAAAGGAAGAACCAATGAACTTAAGATACAAACTTATAAAGGAATCCTCTTACCCTTTATACTTTCCTCTCGAGATGGTGATCCGTACACTCTAGAGTTGAGTCAGAATGACAAGGGGATTTAGTTATTATTCCTTCTCGATACAATCTCTGATGCCCAAGCTTTGCCAATTTCAGTTTGGAACTTCCCTGCAAAACGTAAGATTTCCCCCATAAGTTCTTTTTTTCAGTTTTTTACTATTTTAATTTTATCTTCAATATTCTTTCTAGAACCCTTTTATCAACAGGTGCATATCATTTGGTCAATTCTCTTTGATCAATCATCATTAGGTATTTTGTTTTTCTACCATTTCAAATAAATATAGCCCCCTTATTGTTTCATGAGTGGCAATGGGGGGAATGGATCATCTTCATTAATGAAGTTTAAGTGGATAAAGGATATTTGGACTACACTAAATGTCACAATGTCATGTTTATACTCCCAAAACTTTGGTAATAGAGAAAATGGAGAAGTTCAATCAAAAAACAAAAAAGAGGCAATGGCTCCATTTCCAGTAATGGGTGTGTTTTATTAATTTTGGCAACAAATGAAAAACCGTCCATCTTTCAATGGCCTGGCCTACTAACTTCTGCCCCCTCATCTTCTCTTCAAAGCTCAAAAATGTTAACCAGCTGAACAAAATATGAGGAAGATCAAAAGATTCAAAACCATAGAATCCATCTACATATCAAGTAATTTGAATGTCAAATGGCATTCCATCTCTTGATAGGAACCAGGTGCAACTAAGGCATAATTAACCAGTAATGTTGTCCCATAAAAAGATTCCAGCCAGATATAAAAATCAATAAAATTGAATATAATTTGTTATAACGAACACTACCATATTCAGCCAAGGTACCACTTCTCAGCTTCAGATCATAACCAAGTGAATCATACTTTCAAGTGCAGGTTTGCATACAAGGAGGCTGGCTACCAATAACCTGGCCCATATATATCAGTAGCATATTACTTGGCTCCTATTATGAGATAGTTAATTATGCTTTAATATTACTTGGCCATAGGTATTCAGTGTATATCTAACCAACCAAGACATATTCAAACAAAGGATTGATGCACTTTAGGGGGATAAAGTGCAGCAATAACCATTGATTAAAATATACTGATAAACTATGTGAAGTTGTTGAAATTTGATTTTCTGATTAATGATTATAAATCCACACTTTGTCTTTTAAAGTAGTCAGATACTTCAACAACTGTAAGTTATAACAAGAATAAAAGACAATGCGGACAATCATACCAGCAGTTGACTGGAAAAATTCATCCAAATCCTTTCCTTGCTCTGCACAAATCCATAAACAAAAATGGCAATCATCAACATATCCATTTATTCCAATGTTTGTACTCTTTCTGGTCTCAATCATAAGCAGAAAAGAACTCATTTGGTGATTTAAAATAAAATAAAATCTCAAATAATTTCACATTATTTAATGATATCACTCCTAAAACACCCTTCAATTAATATAGATTTCATTTTTCAATATATCTTTTATTGCTATGAAACAAGTTCCCAAGAAGAGCTGTTTGAGGAATACTATTACCTGTTTTATTAATACATTAAACAAATTAATTGTAATTAATTAGAGATTAGGTATTTCTGTGAATAATCGAGACAGGAGGGAGTAGCATACAAGTATAGATGATTAAACGATGCATGCATCATGCATCAGAATTCAAAACATTTATAAATGTTCTACTTATTAGGTTTTGTCAAACGCTTTGAAGCTAATGCAAGACAATGCAGGTCTATCAAATGGCATAACACAACACCAAACTACCGATAAAACAGTTCTAAAACATGAGTATTATATATGAATACACAATAAATTCAAGGCCTTAAATCATCATCATTATTGTAATATGATTTACAACTAATGGTAGCCTATAGATAACAAACAAGGAAACTCTGAGGTAATTAAAATATTAGTTATATTGCCAAAAGTTTAACATGTCTTAAGTTCAAGATCATTTGCATAAGTTTATTGCCAAAATATACGTTAATCTTGAAGATAATTACTGTACAGAGATTGACAAATAATTCAAATGGTTTGACAAGGCCTGTATACTATTATAATAAAGAGAAAAAGTATAAGGATAATTTTGAAGATAATTACTGTACAGAGATTGACAAATAATTCAAATGGTTTGACAAGCCCTGTATACTATTATAATAAAGAGAAAAAGTATAAGGAAAAATAAAATTCAAGAATGCCCTCACCGTCTTCATATTCCAGGGCTTGAAGTATCATCTCTACCTGTATGGAACAAAATGTGGCATAATCACTACGAAACGAATTAAAATAATCTGTGCACTAAAATATTGACAATAAAGTAGCTACTTGTTGCAATGATTTCTTCCTTCTAGTCCTAAACTTAAAAATCTGCAATGGCCCAAATGCAACCTATCGGTTGCCATTTGAATTGAGGGAAGGAAAAGCATAACACGTGATTTAAATTGAAAATGAGGACACAAGGATAGAGAAAAGGTAAATCAATGATGGAACAGGCAGCATCATTTCATATTATATCATCTTCCCCCTTTTGATTAAGATATCTAGCCTTATGAATCAGAAACATTAAGGTGCATAAATCAATATACTATTCTTGATAAAGCTGAAGAATATATCATGAGCCTACAAAAGTCAAAAGGTCCGACGATCCTAGCTCAGTTGGTAGAGACATTTGCTTGTATTGCATGTTCCCAGTTCAACCCCCCTGATAGGACATCCCTTTCCACCCTTCATCTCCCGAATACATTGACTTTTTTGTAAACAGTGTAACTCTCTTCAACTTCCATTCATTTTCCTCCAAAACAATCCATCCAACCAAACATCCTCTGGGGCACCACTCTAGCAGGGTATACCAGTATAGCATCCAAAGCACCAGCCAAAATTTAAAGCAAAGGTAAAGCCCAGAAGTGAACCACTGAAAGACAGATTAGGCAAAAAGCCACAAACCTTGTCAAGGTCCTTGACAAATTTTGCTTCTGGAGAAGAATTTGCTTCATAGTCTGTCCACAACTCAGTTATTTCCTTTCCTTCAATATGAAAATTCAATTAAAACCAAAAGATGTGAGTTTTCTAAATTCTCTCATTAATAAACTCATAGACAGACAGGGTGACAAGTAAGCACCTCTTGATCCTTCTCCAATTATTTTGCACATATACTCAAGTGCTGCTTGTTCTCGTTGACTCTTTTCTTCTTTTGAAATTCCATCCATGGGGGTTATGTCCCCTATCATTGCTATTAAACAAAGAACCAGAGTAAGCAGATCAATTTATATCTCCAATGAGCAAGCATGGATGAGAAATATGATGATAACATGATACTCTCATGTTCAAGCTTCTGGCATTTCAAAAGCCTAACAACTGCATTTTTAACAAAAACAAAATTGAGATAGCAAAATCATTGTAATTTTGTATGCATCAAATAAACGACAAGCATTATGTTTATAGGAGTATGTGAATACTGAATACTCCTTCCTTAGATTCTGTCACTGAACACGGAACATTGTGGTCTTCTAGAGCCCTCTGAATTAGCCCCTGTTAGTTATGCATGCTAGGCATAACTGACAGTAGTTAAATTTCAGTTAAGTTCTGTTATAGTTGGTTAATCTGGATTGTTGGCATCTAGAAGATTGTGTATTATAGAAATATATTATTAGTTATGCATTGTGAAGTTCAAACAAACACTAATCAAATTCAGTTTCACTTAAATTTTTGAAACTTCATAATACATAATTCAAATTCTTTCGTGTGGACTTCTACTCTTTAGGCATTTGTCAATTTCTCACCAAGAGTGACAGAGAAAAAGCAAAATGACTGAGAGAAATGATTCATACCACAAGAACCTATGCCAATTTACACCATAAGAATCTATTGCTGTCAAGGTTTCCATTCACAACACAAAATCATTCACACCTTATCTATATTAAATTTAAACTTTCCCATGTATTCACTCGACCTCTTCCACATTCCAATGATTTACACTCCACCAAATTATTATTCCCCTGGCTGACTTCAACCAAACTTGTCTCGAATACTATTTGCAAATGATATATAAGAAATACATAGCTACTTTTACCAGATGTAGAAAAATTATATAGAGATCAGCATACCTTCTGCAATGTCATGAACAATAGCCATTTTTATGCACCTGAAAATTAACACACAAACAAGTTTCAGAAAATCTACACTCAGATTTGGGTTCTATCAAAAAATTGTCATTACTAAACAGCTCGGAAGAAAAAGGAAAATGGATTAACTTGTTTCGGTCTAAACCGGGAACATCTGGTGCAATCAGAGCCATCAAACTCATTCGATACATATGATCCGCTATAGATTCTGGATTCTTAACGTCCCTTCGCACCCATCCTGTTCTCTTTGTTGTCTATTCCACACCAAACACACACGGTATCCAAATAAGTTAAAGGACTACAAATTAAAAGCAAAAAAAGAAAACGGAAATCGAAGAAACACAGTCGCAATCGATCGTTCGTTAGGTTCGCGTAATGCTAACCTAATAAAACTATATTACAAACCGAAACCACGTTTAGTTAAACGAGAGCTAACATTTAGTAAGCGAAATTAAACTATGACCAGCGCAACATCCAATTTTGGACATCGAACTCTCGCGACTCATTTCTTTAATTGCTCGAGAAGCTAAGAAGTGGATTATAAACCTAATTTATAGAGACGTACCTTGAGGTGGTGACAGATAGAGAGAAAATCGATGACAGAGAAAGGAGAGGGGGAAGCATCGCGAACGGGAGAAGAAGGCGGATGAATGGTGTTTGTGTCGGAGGTGACAGCCGATGACGGCGATGATGATGATGAAGGTTCAGCTGCCATGTGATGAGTGCTGCTGAAAGTCGGTGCGGAAGGAAGGAGCGATAGATTATAATTTACACTGGAAGATGAAATAAATCGCATATCACTCACTAACGAATTGTTTATTTCTTTTTTTTTTTTTAACAAACTACTAATTTTATTTTAATCAAAGTTTACAAACTGCTAATCATTTTCATTTATAATGTAAAAACTATTGTGCCAACGTTATGTATAAATTAAATTCATTGTTTATTTCTTTTAGATTAATAAATGTGCACTTTTGATGTAAAAATATGACGATCAATTAAACTAATTTATTGAACAGTTATTGTCGTAGTAGAAAAATACATTGATATATCAAAATAAATAATATGTAAAATTAACTTGCAATTATAGTACATAATTTATTTTTTCTATTCTTTTCTATAAAAAAAGTTTATTTATTTCTTATATTTAAATAAAAATATCTGTTACATAAAAAAATATTAAAATATCACACTTTTATTAGCAATCATGTAAATCAACAATTTGCTTCTTGAAATTGTAGAAGTAAGGTATTTTATCTCTTAAATTTATAATAAACAAATAACATCCTTAAATTAAATGATATCGAATAAATTAATTTACCGGTTAGTTTATTTTGTTAATAAAATTGACTTGAAATATTTACATGATGAGACAGAATATTAGCCAATTTAATGTTGCACCTACATAGGTTAAATTGTCCGATTTATTAAATACGTCAAATATAAGCTAAATTGCTCAATTTTATAAACTAATTTGAAACTCAATATTTGTCAAAACTGAAATCTCTTATAACAAAAAACTACGTTGAAAACAAATTCCCTAAATTGATGAATATTAAAATGAATACAAGAGAGTGTACAAGTTAATCAAATAAAAAATTATTAACCAAAATGTCATTATTACATTAGCCCCAAAAATAGGGAATTAAAATTGATGAATATTAAAATGAATACAAGAGAGTGTACAAGTTAATCAAATAAAAATTCATTAACCAAAATGTCATTATTACCAAAAATAGGAAATTATCCATTTGAACACACAATAAAGGAGAAGAAGAAACATATGCGAACTGTGGTGATGACGAACATAATAACAAAAAAACGAGCATGATTAATGCTGAGTTACGGAATATGAAATAATTATGAATTAGTGATGACTACGGAAACGAGCAAATGATGGGGATAATGAAGAAGAAAAGAGGAACACATGGGAGGCAAAATGAAAGAAAAATTATACTAAAAAGAACGGAAATTGAATATTTTATAAGAAACTATTCATTTTTAAATCTGGGCAAATTACCACTTATCATATCTAGATTGTTTAGTAAGAAGATTTCATCATTAACGAAGAAAATTAACAAAAGAATTAAAAGGATATCTGCATTATAATTGAATTTGACATTAAGAATAAAATATTAAAAAAATATAAACTATATCTAATATCAAATCATAATTAAAAAAAATTCAAAATATCTCCAACTTAAATCCTAAATCTTGATCAAAATCTTCGCTATTTAACTTTATCTACCTCATCCACTAAACCAATTTTATATCCCCAACTTAAATCCTAAATCTTGATCAAAATCGGACATATTTCGAATCCTAAAAGCATTCACACCAAGTTAAATAAATACCCTTAAATTTTTTTTGGCAAATTACATCATTTAGTCTTTTCAGTTACACGAAAATATCAAATTGATCATTTTTTTTTTTGTATCAAGTTAGTCTTTTATGTTTATAAAAGTTACAATGTTTAACTATTTTTAGTTATAATCTCATTTCAATCAGTTTTAGTTAGAGATTTTTAAAACTAAACTATAAGTTTTGTTATCATATAATATTATAGAACATAATAAATTTTCATATAATTTCATGATATAGATTAAAATTTTCCGCTTAATTTCAAGAATATTAAAATGAATATCACTTAAGTTCTCTTTTGCTTAATTATTTTTCTAAAAATTGAGTGAGAGTTTATGTTCTCGTGATTATTGCAATCAAAATCCCTTAATAATTATACGAGTTTATTGAAAAAATTATAAGAAGTTTGAATTTCAATTTTGCTGGTTTTGAACTTAGGATTATCGATGTAAACATTTACAAACATAAATGATGAACTTGACACACAAAAAAGATTCAAAAAAAAAAAAAGACCAACTTGTTACAAAGAAAAGAAAAGATAAAAGACTAATATATTGTTTGTGTAAATTAAGAGTCTGTTTGGTTCAATGGAGATGAGAGAAAGGGAGGAGATAGATTTTTAATTGTTGTGTTTGGTTCAAGGGGAGAGTAAAGATTTTTAATTGTATTTTAGTTATACGAAACTTCTCTCCTCCAAATTCCCAAAATGGAAGAACAAAATGAATTCTACGAGGAATTTTAGCTCTCTCTACTTCTTACTATTTCCTAAAAATTGAACGAAACATAAAACTCTACAACATTACATCTCCTTCCTTTAATCTACATCCAACCAAATACTCCTTAAAAAATCGCATATTTATTTTATATATTTTATTTTAATTTAAATAAACATCTCTATAACTTTTAAACATTAGTAAATAGTAAAATTTATCTTGGAATCATGAACCTATACCCTTAAAACACTTTACCAAGAGTATTAAAGAAATACGAAACCATCAATGTTTAACAATAATATTACATATCCTGTCCAAAAAAATCAATGATAATATTACATACAATAGTAGTATAAAATTTATCTAAGTTTGTTTTGCAAGAAATAATAAGTAACTTGTCCAGCCAGTCAACTGATAAACAAACAACCCCACATGTCAATTGGGCCCATATAAACGCATGTTGGTGGATGTGCTGTCTTAGTCATCTAAAAAACAGTTTTTCTAAACGTGTTATATAACATGAGTAATACTTGGAACATAAAATTCGATAAAATAGATACAAATATAATATTTTATGAAAAATAAAATATGATTTCATTGTGTTTATATGATGAAATTTTATTTGTATCGGATCAAATTTTGTGTTTTAATAATATTAATTATAAAATATATTGCGTTTTAATTAAATAAGTAGTCATACAATTAAATATAAGTTTTTTAAAAATATAAATTTAATTTCATGATGTTTTATTTCAAATTATTAATAATTTATATGTTTTGAACTTTTTTTAACATATTTGAACAATTATTTTTTAAGGTATTTTTTTCTTTCCTTTTTTAATATTAAATTAATTAAAAAACGTATGCAATATATACTTATTTTCATCATATTTCTCATGTGTTATTTTTACATTCATTTATATTTCTTTCATTGCTTTAAATTGTGAAATTAAACCAGCAACTACAATCTCATCATATTTTTATATAAAATTGTTTTCAAGAACATGTTATGTTAATTTATTTGATAATATATTTTTCAAGTAATATGTACGATCTAATTTAAAGGTCACACTTATTTTAAACCTTTAATTTCGATCTAATTTAAATATAGTGACTATTTCACTTTAGTAATAACACAACACACATTCTAAAAAACCCCCTTGCCAAGAAAATCTTTTCTTCTTTTCAAACGCAACCTTAGCCAATACACAAATTTGATCCATCTGAATTAGCTGCTCTCTCCGCAAAACCTTATTTTAGAAACATTCTCAACGTGAAAAAAAACTCAGCAAAGTCCTCTGTTTAATGAGTTGAGGTTTCACTTATGTGTAGCAAAAGAAGTGTTTTCTCACACACATTGAAGAATAGATTTTTATAGGCAATAAAAAAATGTGAAAGAATGTATGCCTTCCGGCAAAGAAGTGTTTTTACATATTAAATAATACTAATAGATGCCTAAAGAAACAGATAAAGTATTTGTAAAAAGACTTCTTTAATGTGTAGTTTTCCCTAATGCTCTCTAAAAAACCCCAAAGCTCATCAATCATGAAAACATTGTAATTTTCTAAGTTGTTTGATAAACCACACAGTGATCTGTTATTGTTATCCTTGATAAGACTCCACAACCAGTTGTCTCTCCATCAGTTTTTAGGCACCGCCTGCATCTAAATTTAACTCATCCTAAAGAAGGAGACCACCACCAAACATATAATTTTACTCATTGTGTTAGAAACATATTGCATATGATCAAGTGTTCATTGGGAAAACAACAAGTCACCCGCAAACATTAAATAGGACAACAAATAATATAAAAGAGATATAGGATCCACTTAGTGAAGGCCTCTTTTAGGCTTAAAAAAATCCGATCAACTACCATTCCACATAACATTACTTTAAACACTAATAATGTAACTCATAATGATATTGATGAGATTATACGGAATTCCAACCTCAAGAATAAAAGATCCTTTTAGCTTGTCACAGACTTTAGCTAAATCAACTTTAATAGCAAAGAAGCCTTTTCCAGCTTTCATATTTTTCACGCTATGGATCATTTACTAGAGGCCGCAACAATGTTCTCATAAATATTTCTCCCTGAAAAACCAGCCTGATAAGGAAAAATTACCTCAAGAATAATGCACTTCAATTTGTTAACAATCACATTACGTCCTTAATTACTAACAATCTTATAGACAGAGTTGCAAAGAGAGATAGGTCAAAAGTGAGTGACAAATTCAAATTTATTTAATCATGTCGGTACATTTAATAAAAAATAGTTTTTATTGTCCATTTGATTGATAGGAAAAATCCAGCAAACCTGTATGTCGGCAAGCTAATTCCAAAAAATGCATCACTGCACTGAGTTGAGTGTATTTTCTTTCAACGCGTAAGAACAGTCAACACTTTACAGCTGGAGAAATCTATCCAAATCCTCGAAATCCAACGGCTAGTACTATTTGTCCCGCACTTTCACTACTACTATGTGACGTGGATCCCATCACTCACAAATTGCACAACTTGTCGCTATCATCCTAGCTGTCTCCACCTTTCAATTCTTCCCCCGAAATTCACAATTTTCTTTTTTTATCGCTATTGTTTTTTCTTTTCTTTTCTAGATAGAAACCTTTCCTTATTGGTTATGTAAGACCTCACAATTAAATTCAATAGTTAAATGATGATTCATGAACACACAGACTATACGAAAATTACGGTGCAACATTTCTAGCTAGAATAATAAAAAAGTTACATACCAAAAAATAGATAAACAGTTACCTAAATACCGAAAATAAAAAAAAAATAAATTATCATTAGAGGAGACAACACAACGAGGTTGAAGTCATGAACTTTCTTTACAGAAAAGGAAAAAAAAAAAGTAAAATAACAAAATAACATAAACAGAAAAGAAAAGAAATCAGGCAAGGTACAGCTGTATGATTTAGCTGTTACCTCTTCACAAGTAAAGAATGTATTCTTTCACTTTTTTTCTTTCCTTTCTCCCTTTTTCTTTCTTTCTTGACCGGGTTTCTTTCTTTTCTTTTTCCCGTTCAGTATTTTTACCTCCATAGCTGTAATTAAAAAAAATTCTAACAGACTAAAAAAAAAAAAAAACCCAATTAATTTACAGGTTTGCCATATCCGTAATACGAAAGGTACCATTTCACGAATTTCTTTAACCCGGTTTGCAAATCGGTTGTCGGTTTATACCCGAGTTCTCTTCGGGCCGAACTTATATTCGCATGTGTAAACGGAACGTCGCCGTTTCCAGGCATATCCACTACATTCCTCTTCGCCTTCACCTTCAAATGTCGCTCCAATATGCTCACCAACGTCGGAACCGTCACCGGCGAAGTATTTCCAAGGTTAAAGATCCGATACGGAGCAGATCCCCGTTTCTTCCCACCAGATCCAGTACTCTTCCCTGATGTATCCAACGATCCAACGCATCCTTTCACAATATCATCAATGTAAGTAAAATCACGAGCCAGATCTACATGATTCTTCCCTCGATAAACGGTTATCGGTTTTCCCTGAAGAATATTCCGCGTGAACGAGAAATAAGCCATGTCAGGTCTTCCCCAAGGTCCATAAACGGTGAAAAATCTCAATCCAGTGATGGAAAGTCCATAAATGTGATTATAAGTGTGCGTAATTTCCTCGCCGGCCTTTTTCGTGGCGGCGTAGAGACTCGCCGGTTGATCGGTTTGATCCGATTCAGAAAACGGAACTTTCTCGTTTAAACCGTAAACGGAGCTTGAAGAAGCCCAAACAATAGAAGGTTGAGGATTAGCCGTTTTACAAGCCTCGAGAAGCGTGACAAGACCGGCTATATTGCTATGAACATAAGAGTGAGGATTCTCCATAGCGTATCTAACACCGGCTTGAGCCGCTAAATGCATAACGTGTGTAAAAGCCACAACGTCAAACAGCTTGGCTAATAACTTAGCGTCGTTTATATCACCTTCAACAATGAAAACGCCGTGGCTTGATAAAAGAGCTTTACGTGCTTTCTTAAGTGAAGGATCGTAATAATCGTTGAAGTTATCAAGTCCAACGACGCCGTCTCCTCTTCTTTTCAAAGCGAGGGAAACGTGGGACCCAACGAAACCTGCTGAACCAGTAACAAGAACGGACATGCCACCCTGTCGGTGGATTTGAGCGGATGTACGAACTTGTTTCTCCCACTGGATTCCACCCCATGAAGCGGAGAGATACCGGCTACCGGAATCAACAAAGCTTTGGAAACTTAGATAGGAAGCGGTTAAGGCAATTAAAAAGAGGGCCCACAAGAACATGGTGCTTGTTGAAGCGAAGCAACGGTACACCTGTCGGTTCATCATGCCGTGATTACGTTCGATCTTGAATTTTCCTGGTGTTGAAGGGAATAGCTCGTCTTCTAATGACGATGACGGCATTTTCTTTCCCAGATTTGAACAATTAAAAAATTGACTTCCTTTATATTCTTGATTTTTGATTTTCGGGGAGAAAATGTTTTTGTTGTGATTGGTGAGGAGGAGGAGGAGGAAGGGAAGAAGACAGATGCAGGTTGTGGAAAATAAAAAGGGAGATGTGAAATTTTCCTGCACCTGATTTTAGTCGAAATGGGAGGGTGAATATATATAGTGGTGATTCCTTTAGAAGCGACAAGTTAGTATACGCGTGAACGCGTTAAAGAATTGACAGAGGGGAAGAGAGAGATTTATTTTTTTACACAAACAGGGATTTAGAGGAATTTCTCTCTCTAGGGATGGACTTTTTTTAGATAGAGAATCTGTGTGTGTGATCACTGATTGTCTGAATATGGTTGATAAATATGGAAATTCTCAATTTTTTTTAATTGAGAGCGGAAATTTTGTATATTTACTATTATAATAATTTATTATTTCTTTTAATCAATTAGCTCTTTATGTCACAAATGTCGCGGTAAAATTGGGCTATGATTCATTCATCTGTCGTGAAGCAGTGTAGTATAAAACTGGACAGAAATAACAGTCAGAATAAAGCAACTTTTGTTAGGCCTCGTTTGTCACTCATCTCATTTTATTATTACTATTTGGAAATGGATATGAGCGCGGTATTATTACAATAGATAGATTACGGTAGGAACAAGAACATGACCTAGCTAGCCTCGTAACCATTGGCTGTTTGGGGAAACAAAGAGTAAACCTGTGTGCTATTCTTTACTCTCACTTCCACTGACTAAAAAATAGTACTTATCCCAAGTGGACCGAGAAGGATTGTCCCAAATAAGGAGGACCAACCATAATTTTATGTGGAGGAAGGATAGTATTTGTAAATACTTTAAACATTTAAGTAAATGAGTACATAATAGTGAGAGGTTCGAATTAAAAATGTGTACTTAATTTGTGACTCAAATATTATTTATATTGGATAAAATGACTATTATGAGTAAATAAATAATTTCAATATTTTTTAATTTTAACTTTAATTCTCTCTTGTTAATTCTAATTAAGTCTTCATCTAAATTGAACAAGTGCGTTGAGATGATTATGATATTAGATCTTAGATTTGATTTAGACTTAGTTTTATAGTCAATTGGGATTTGATAAAATTATGACTCTATAATTTTATTAAACATTCAAAGTATATTTTCTATTAAAAATCACAGTGATTCACTGTGATACTCGTACTTTTTTTTAAAACATATAATAATTCTAGCTTTTAAGATAGGTGATTTTAGTGTATCTAAAAGTAAAATTAGTGATTAAAGTTAATTGGTCAAAATATAGAATCCCAACCCCAATTCTTATATCAAATATTTTTATTTTACATAAAAATTTGATATTACTACATTGTAAAACTATCATTTTTTTTTGGAAACATGTACCAACTCTTATCAATCAATTATTACTGCACTGTTCTAAAACAATTGATATTTTACCATATTTATTTTTCAATTATTGATATTTTACAAAATTAATATTTAATTTTTGTATTTATATTTAGATAACTAATATA
>JBBPBQ010000002.1:1713019-1744579 GCA_037974755.1 Cicer yamashitae
ATAGATTAATGATTTCTTACTCTTGTGAGATTTTATGAAATTGAATTAGAGGTTTAATCTTAAATATCAAGAGATATCAAGAGTGTGCTGCTTGTGGAATTAATGTATAAATGATTTTGTTTTCTTCAAAAATTACAATTTGTTTTATTACTATTGTAACAATTTTTATATTTTTTTAAAAAAACGTAAAAAAACATTTCTTCTACCATATATGGTCTTGCAATGTTAATCCTTATTGACTATTTACTTTTTTATTAATTATATTTCCAGTTTAATCAGAAGATAGAGATTATATAACGATGAAATCATAAAATAATTGAAGAAATGTGTAATTACCAGAAAATAGAAATTTGCTTAATGGAATATGTATGAATCTAGTTGATAAAAAAAAACCTTTTTTGCAGTTACAAATGAAATCATCCATAAATAATCCTTAAAATTTTAAAAACAATTACAATAAAAATCACGACCGAAACAGGAATAGTGTTTTTTTTTTATTCGACAGATTACAGTTGTATTGTTATTCACATGGTAAGTAATAAGAATGGAGCGCGTACCATAATTATGTTGAATAGAAATATTAGTAATAAATTTTTTGATATACTTGTGAATATTTCCTCCATATTATTTTATATACGTTGTCGAAGGTTTTTTTTGGGGAGAGGATATTATTTAATCTAATAAAATTCAATATAACATTTACTATTATGTTTTTAGTAATATTCTTATGTATTTATTTATAAAAAATTATTATGAATGTTATGGAGAAGTTATTTCATAAAAAGTAATAAAATTCATAAATATGTATAAATAACTTTAAAACGAAAAAAAAAACAGAGAAAATATAATTAATATTATAGATTCATTATAAATATTAAATAGTGTAATTTTCTATTGTAAACTTTGTAATTATTTTTATTTAAATAAATTTTATCATCTTTTAATAGCAAATAATTTATTTTATGTCAATTTATAGTGGTTATGTTTTTTTTTTAACATTTCTAAAAAATAATTTTAATTTTATATTTTAAAAAATAATTTTTATGATAATTTATTTTAAAATAGTAGAAGTTGTTTTAGACTTGTTGTTCTGATTATAACAAGTAATTTTAATATTGACTAACTTAAATATTCACTATTAGATACTTTTAAGATTTAAATATATTTTTGGTCCCTATAAATATAACAGTTTTTAGTTTTAGTCCCTGTAAAAAATTTTGTAAAATTTATTTTTGGTCCTTAACGTCAAATGGACGCTACAAAAAACGTTAATGTACAAAGGAAAACACGGATCAAACGTTTAAATATGTTTTTGGTCTTTGTAAATATAACAGTTTTCAGTTTTAATATTTGAAAAATATTTGTTTGGATTCCATCCCTGAAATATCCAAAAACTTTATTTTTGGTCCTTAAGACGTTACAAAAACGTGAGCCGACAAATAGAGAAAAACGTTGAATACAAATTTAAATAATTATTCTAAACAAATTTAACCGAAACAATATTTAAATAACAAATAAAAATAATTTGTATACTTATTTCTAATAAAATAAGTATACAAACTCCAATGGAAATACAAATTTAAATAATTATTCAAAACAAATTTAACCGAAACAATATTTAAATAACAAATAAAAATAAGTATATAAATTATTCTAATATTTAAATTAATATTCCATTAAAGTGCTACGATTGATCCACGTTTTCCTATATTTGTCGGCTCACGTTTTTATAAACGTTAATGACAAAAAATAAAGTTTTTATAGAGATGAAATTCAAACAAATACTTTTTAGGGACTAAAACTGCAAACTGTTATATTTATAAAGATCAAAAATATATTTAAACGTTTGGTCCACATTTTCCTTTGTTAATTAACGTTTTTTGTAACGTCCACTTGACGTTAAGGACCACAAATAATTTTTTTCTGATATTACAGGGACGAAATTCAAACAAAAAATTTTAGAGAGACTAAAACTAAAAACTGTTATATTTACAGGGACCAAAAACATATTTAACGTATCATTTAAAAATAATTTTTTTTAAAATTTCTCAAAATAATTTTTTATTTAAATTAAATTTTTTAAAATTTCACAATTCAAAAAAAATGTAACAAATAAATAAAATACTTAAAATAATATTTTGAGATAAATTATTTAAATTAATTTTTTATTTTAAAGTTTATTTTTAAAAATTGTTTTTAAAAATATTATAACAAAAAATAAAATACTATAAAAATTATTTTTAAAATAATCTTAAACATAACTGATTCCATTATCAGATGAATTATTAATTTTGTTCTTTTTATTGTACTCTTAATTATTTATTATTCTTTATTTCTTTGATTCACCAATCCCTATGACGGTATCATTTAAAATTGGAACTAATAATGGTAATTATGGAAACAAAATTAGAAAATTACTATTCAATATAATTTGAGTGGAGAACAAAAAGATCCAAGAAATGACGATGATCAAACTCCATTCAAGGAAGAAAATTCGAAAGAACTAGAACAATTCAAAGTATCATAAATCTAAGACAGAAATTTTTTTGTTGGAAAATAAAACTTTTTAACCTTTTAATAATTTGGATATACAAGTTCTAAAATAAAATTTTTACATTGGATATTTAAAAATATGCTATTGAGACATAGGTTAGCATTTTTCTTTTGTCTTCTATTTTTATTTGTTAGAAAATTACTATTCAATATAATTTGAGTGGAGAACAAAAAGATTCAAGAAATGACGATGATCAAACTCCATTCAAGGAAGAAAATTCGAAAGAACTAGAACAACTCAAAGTATCATAAATCTAAGACATAAATTTTTTTGTTGGAAAATAAAACTTTTTAACCTTTTAATAATTTGGATATACAAGTTCTAAAATAAAATTTTTACATTGGATATTTAAAAATATGCTATTGAGACATAGGTTAGCATTTTTCTTTTGTCTTCTATTTTTATTTGTGGTACTAAAGTAGAGGAAAAATAGATTTTTAAGTCTCTGACAAAAATGTCAATAGATTAAGTTGTACATTATATTTTAAATTCGAATTCAAAACTTGACATTTGTGCATATGAATTTATGAGAATATTTATCATTGTATTTACAAAAAATAGAGGGAAAATAGTGACATTACATTGTCCAAAACAATAGTGACATTGCATTGAACTCTTTTATTTTATTTTATGACACACGTAGTTTTAGTAACTATTATTCATAATTAGTCGTGATTTGTGAATAAATACTTAATTTATTACTTAGTCATACTTTTAAAATAGTATCCTACTATTTTCACCGTCTATCAAGTTAGTTCCTTAATTAATAGTGTTAACGATTGGTAAATTGACACGTTAACTGTCACATAATCAAATCTTGATGACCTATTTAACTTTTAGAAATGAAACATTGCCATTTTAGTTCAAAATTGTTGGAGACTATTTTGATATTTTTTAAATTAATTATTTAAAGTTATAAAACTATTATTTTATAATACATCAAGTTATAAAGTCTTCTTCTTTCTAACACTTTACAAAGAAACCTTTTATATTATCTCATACCCAAATCATCAATAAAAAATGAAATTATAACAAAGCGTAGAAACCATAACAATAGAAGAATCAACACTGAATAATTTAAGTTTTTTTTGAGTAAAAACCTCCGATAGAACATAAGATAGAAAGCAATCAAAGTAATTAAAATATTGCACATTTAAACATTACCTTCCAAATAGGACAAACAAATAATGGTCAATCTAAGTTTGCATTTGTCCTTTAAATCCTTATCATAGTTTTCCTCCTACAAAAATAAAAAGGAAATAAGCCATTTTTTAATCGATACATGATTTATCAAACCCTAAATTATGAATGATCCCTTTCATAGATAGATAAAATTGAAAGCCACCACTCATCCTATTCATATTCACAAATATGGTATAATTTATAGAAAATGAACAAAGGTGAAAGGAGACATCAATGGAGAAAGGAAAGAAAATTGGGAAAGAATATTTCACAACAATGTGTTGTATAAAAACATAATTGTTGCAATTTAGTCCTTGAATATTGTCTATTAGTCGGTATATGTAACAACTTTTTAAATTTAAACAATGTCAAATAGGTCTCCAAAAGTTATTTATGTGTCAATTAA
The DNA here is from genome assembly GCA_037974755.1 of Cicer yamashitae. Lineage (NCBI taxonomy): Eukaryota > Viridiplantae > Streptophyta > Magnoliopsida > Fabales > Fabaceae > Cicer > Cicer yamashitae. The sequence goes on from JBBPBQ010000002.1 coordinate 1,717,162, forward strand.
TATGTCAAATCACCTTAATTAACTATAATAATTAACTAGTATTGACAGATGAATTATTTTAAAATTATAACTAAGTGAAAAACTAAATTAATACAAATTAACTAAATAAAAGAACAAAATTAAATATTTATTCTTAATTTTTATGACGAAATAAGATATTTCTTTAAAGTCAAATCTTACCAATACTTTCTCATATAGATTATTGAAGAGATTACACAATCTATTTTCATTCAACTGACAAATGAACTTATTTCGACTATGATTTTCTGACATTGACTCATTTTTATTTATTTATTGTGAATAGCATAAAAAGGAGTAAGGAAAATTAAACAAACATGAGGCTATTTCTTTAAATTATGGAGTATTTTATTTTCGTATTTTCCAAACTATTTGGTGAAGTTGGTAAGAAGGAAAGTCTATATAGTTGCTTAGAATAGATACATATATGACCGGTCATAAAAATTGTGATAAAATAATTGTGATATAAAGATAAAATATGAATTGTATTACCGTCTTTATTATTAATGGTACGACATAACTTTTCTCGAGTAATGATATCATTTATTTATATATATTTATATAAACCGACCGAAACTGTTTAGCAAAAAAGTATATAATTTTCCATCAACAATAACATGATCACGTAAATAAAATAAAGAATTGGACTGATTTTCAATTAAACAATTCGTCATAAAACTGAGTGATTTGCATCAATTTATATAATATGCTATAATAATAGTATTTAATTAGAATTGTGTAGTAAAAGTAATTTATTAAAATGAATAGAATATGCATTTGTTAGTCTTACTTGCCGCTCTACAGTTCCGTCCATCCTCCATATGCCAATTGCATTGCAGCAGAAATCAAAAGACGGTGAAGTTTAAGGTTTTTTTATTAGCTGGCAGATCATGGGAACATGTTCTTTCTCTGATCCCTTCGTGGTTTGTACCTTTGAACCTTCCATGTTGCTTCTTCTTCGGATTAATGGTGTGCATGTCAACTTTCATAGGCATTTCCTTTGGATTAGAATGATTTTTAGTCAAACTTTGTTTACTCTCAATCGATTAAGAATATCATAATAGAAAAGTTTGACCCAAAAATATAATTTGACTAAAACGATTTATTTATTCTTATTATTTTAACAAAAAATGTTCATTTATAAATAATCTAGTGTTTTCTTTTAGGCAACATCATTTGTTGTTTAGATAAGATAGTGTGAATTAGTAATACTTTTTATTGATCTAATTCTGGGAATCTATAATGTCATTAACTGCCGGATCTTACCAACAAAAAAGAGAAAACATAAAATAAGCTATCATTTTCATTAGAGCATTGAGAGAGAAAAAAATCATTTAATTAAAACTTTGTTCCGATAAAATAAATGTTTAAATGAATTACTAAAAAAAAATCTTTAAAGAAAGTTATATTTTCGAGACAATATTTTAATATTTGACACGTGGTTCACCCCGTAAGCAGAATATATATATATATATATAATAAATATTAATTAAAGTAATAAATAAATAAATAAATATATATATAATAAATATTAATTAGAGCAATAAATATATATATATATATATATATTTAATTAGAGCTTTGTTCCAATAAAGATCAAAAATATTATTAATTTAATATATATATATTAAATTAATAATATTTTTGGTCTTTGTAATACAGAATCAATCTAGTTTTAATTCAACAAAATTATTTTTTGCGTCAGTGACATCTAATCATTCAAAAACGATAATGTGACATGTGCTTTCCATTTTTCTTCCTTAATTTTCAAACTAAAATCTCTAATTTCTCTCCACATCTTTAAAGCATCCATTGTAATTAGAATATCGAAATTTCCCTATCTTCTAATATTTTGACTCAATATGCCATATGATTGTTTTTAGATTAGATGACACCAAAAACTAAAAGTGAAGCAATCTAAAATTACATGGATAAGATCTAAAACAATAATTTTATAGAAATTAAAACTAAATTGATCTCATATTGCATAATTCCAGGAACCCAAAGAACTATTAACCATTTTTTTTTACAATGGAGGATCTTACTGTTCAATGTATATAAATTTTTAAATCTCGGTGCATTTTATACGTGAATGTGATGAACAAGTAATCCCGAATGAAGACTGTTTGTACGTGAATGTCAACCTTAGAATATTTTATAATGATCAACATAACTATCCTCAAGATATTAATACATTCTTTACTCTGATATATATATTTGTCGCTCTTAATGATTCCATATACAGACATGAACAATTAATCACAAACAAAGGCTATTATGTATTCAAATTATTTTCCTTTATAAATTATACATATAATATGATCTGGGAAACGACATACCACATGTGTCTTCAATACCTTTAAAATATCATTGTGGCAGAAAATACGATAGAATCCCACCCTTAGTCAAATTTGGATGGGGCAAATGTAGGGTTCGATAGTTGTCACGTGTAGTCAGCTACGTATTTATAGAATAACATGTTGAGCGTAGACAAGTCCTTCGAGCAATCAATTTGAGCAAACATATTTCAAATCAAATCATCAGGCTGAACCGAACCCAATTGGGAGTAAATAATTTGTTGGCCCAACCAAAACCTCTATTGGTTACATACAAAATGAGGCAACCTATGGGCCCATATTCAACTCTTAACAGCATGGTCATAATGTCAACTTATAATTATTATTATGTATTGACCAAAAAAAAAATTATTATGTAAATAATATTAAAAGTGAGACATGTAAATGTGTTGCGAACCAAGTGCAACACACCAAATTAAAGAAACTAACATTTCTCTATACACTATTCAATAAGAGATACATTATCAAGTGCAACACACCACTTAATTTTTTTTAGTTGTTGGAAGCGGGGTGTTTCAATTCATCATAAGTTTATTTATCTTTCAAGTGAAAACCAGTACGAGAAACAAAGGCCAATCGTTATTGGAAATAAAATTATCATGACAAATCATTTGAGTTAAAAAGACATGTTCCACCTCAACATCAAAAACAATTCCAGAAAAATCTGGTCAACCAAGAAATCCCCAAAGTGGGTTTCACCTTGAATCGATTATTATAGAAGACAAAAACTAAAAAAAAAATGGTGAACCAACAATTTCAAAAGAAACCCACCGATATTATCTTAATATCGTCGCTATCTTTGAAAATATAATACAGATTGCTATCTTGCAATTAACCTGTCAGTGCTGATGCTCCAGAGATAATCTCAATCAATTCAGTGGTGATTGATGCTTGACGAGTTCTGTCACAAATCCAACAAAGAGACCAAGTGAGTGAAATCATAGCTTCACTGAGAATCAGAGATAATTGTACGAATATATAGAATAGAATAGTCCAAAACGACCAAATAAGTCTCAATGAACACCTTATTGAATGTGTAATATATGCATCTACAAGAGAAAGAAAAGGATACCTATTGTAAGTGAGGGTCAGACGGTCAAGCATATCCCCAGCATTCCTGCTAGAACTGTCCATGGCCGACATTCTTGCTCCCTGCTCACTGCAGGCATTCTCCAACACTGCATTGAACATGACCTATACCAAAAGTAGAGTATAGAAAAATAAGTAAAATTTGAAAGAGAGACAATAACTGTCAAACGCCATACATCTCGGTTTAAACACCCGTTTTCCAATAATACTCCCCCAATAAGCACAAAATACAAGGTTTATATAGTACAAGAGTCCTGTTAGTACAAAAGAATCAGGTACAAGGTTGGGCCTAGACAAGATGGGACTTATGAGGTTATGGTAGGTCCAAATAAGACTGAGGAATTGAGGGTGTATCAGAAGAGGCAGAAAAGAGTGAGCTGGATTTTGGTTACGGATGTGAGTCTAGGGGAATGGTGTCTTAGGAAGGGAGCTGATAGGTTATTATTTTGTCAAGATTTGCCGTTAAGAAATTGAGAGGTCACTACTTTGTAGGTCTTAGAGTAGTATAGCAGAGGTATTTTAGTAATAACAATACCTATGATGTGTTTCTTTTATTATCTTACTGTGTTTCTGGTGCTGTTATGAAATCCACACAGATTTAAATGGTTGGTATCTTCCATACAAATTTTTTGAATAAAAAACTAAATATCCAACATAGAGGGAAACGTGTAGCAAATCGACTGCCGAACAAAAATATGGAGTTTCTTCTAACATGCAAATTAAAATAGTATGAACCCATGCTGCTGCCAGCAGTAAAGTTGACTACCATTCACGATAAAGATAAGCAAAATACCGGGAACAAAAAAATAATTTATTACATGGAATAACAGCTCAGCACAAAAGCCAATATCTTGTAAGAATGTAATAGAACTGGATCGGAAATAGGAAAGAAATGGAAAATTAGTTGCCCTAACGGAAATAAGTGAGGGAGCTACTCCACACAGCCTCGAGGGCAATTGGGCAGCAAAGTGTGCCAAGAGTGAGTGAGTGAGGGAACAACCCTTTATATGCACTTCGAGGTGGACACAAATGGTAGGGAGTAAGAGAGTTAGCACCCTTTATCTGCGCTTCAAGGGTGCTACCAAATGGTAGGGAGTAAGAGAGGTAGTAGACCTTTATCTGAGCTCTGGGGGTGCTACCGAACGGTCCCCATCAACCTCCCGGTAAGAGGGACAGTTACAGATACCAGAAATTATTTTCTCAAATAGTGACGGCACGAGACTAATCTTCATTAACTGGAAGCTAAGTAAGAGGGACAGAAACCTGTCTCTTATGTACGAAAGAGATACATTAACAGAGATGAGAAAATATGAAAAACCTGAGGCATTTGAGAGACCTTGGCTCTGGCTCCCAAATTACAGTACAATACCAACTAATACATAACTACTATTATTTACACCCCCTAATTCCCCCTCTCTAACTAGTTATCTAACCAACTATTTCAATCTCTCTCTCTCTCTCTCTCACACACACATACACATACACTCACACATCTTTTAAAGAAAATCGCTATCAAAACTGCTCTAGAATGTTCTCGGCCGAAATTGCACCATCCATGAGTTCATAATCAGCTTAATGCAAGGCCAAAGTACACTTATTACAAAGTCAATAGGAAACTCCGACAGTTTAACAGATTGAAACAAAAATCACAAGAATGGGCCAATAAGGAGAGGGAGGAGACTGGAGAGAGCAGAAAGTTATCTGTGTGGAGGGAGATACGGGATCATTTCCATAAGTGGATGTGGCTTTGACCTGATGAGGATAGTTTATCATTGTTAATAACCTTTATCGAATCTATTCTCTTAAATTTATCCCTGTTATGGCTTTCATCCTGATTCTAGCTAGTATATTATTTTCTGGGTTACTTAGTCTCTGTTCTATCAGATTGTTCAAAATGCAAAAATTTCAAAAGCAAATTTTCCTTGCATCGTCAAATTTTGAATTTGATTCTGAAGTCATATGCGAGGCAATTAGATTAATTTCAATTACTACAATGGGGAAAAATAAGAAGTACAAAACTAAGTTTGTAAGGTAGTTTTGAAAACTGTACTCACACAAGAAAACTGGAACTCTGACAAATTCTGAAGAATTTCTGATTTTGTCTCACCCCCTTCAATCTCATAGGCATCCAGATCACCAAGCCTTCCACCAGATTCAGCCTCTCTCTCAACAACCTACATAAAAATTACATTACTTCACAGCATTGAAACAAGCAAAAGGCACAGCATCAAAGTCTGATATTGCAAACTAAATAAGTCATTAAGTCTTTGTGGCTTTCTTCATATAAAGCAACACCAAACTTCAAATCTAGACAATATTTTATGTTAAGGGACTCTGGGCAAAACTTGGAGTCTTGGATACAATAGGCAATATAAAACATTGTTAAATAAACGGAAGTACCTCCGGGGATAGTACAGTTGACACTGTAGGTATAAATTGTACAACCGAATGAAATTTGTTGAAAACAATTCTCAGTGCATCATACTCCACGTTCTTCAGAATGTCATCAGCCAAGACAGATATCTGAAAATACAACAATTAAAATAAACAAAACAATATAAGAAATAAAATCTATCTATGGCGGAGACAATATTGATTTTCAATAGTCAAAATCCACATGGAGCGTTTAAATAGCTTATTTTAAGCACAAAAAAAATGTTTTCTTTGGCAGCTTTTCAGGAGAGTTTCGAAAAGAAAGTTATTTCCTCAAAAAAGCTGAACCAGACATGCTAAGTTTCAATACTTAACAACAAACAAGCTTTTTTCACTGGGTTCGGTTACCTAGCCTGCTTTAAGCAACCACCACATTGGGTTCAATCAGAAAACAATTTTTCTGTAAAATCATTTAGAGCAATGTCCATTTTCAATCTTCCTTGCAACAAATTAATTCAGGACCACGGGAAAACTTGATTCCTATATATATGTAAAAATGAGATTTCAAGATTCAAAAGTGCGATAAATATGTACATGTACATGGTATTATCACTTCCATCCATCTCAATCGTTATATTTTTCATTCATTGCTAACTTCATTTTCCCTTAAAAGTATTGACACTAAAACTATCAAACTCTCCATAGTCATGGCTTTTCAACTGTAATTACTTATGAACTGAATCAAGAAAAACCAAAGTCCAGGATTCAGTGTAGATTAGAAACAAGGAAGGCTCTTGGGAAAAAAGTTCAGGCACAAATGTATAGTATAAGGCAGTCAACCACTGGGTGGATCCCATATAAAGACACAATATACTAACCTGAGTATAATTCAGAGGATTCTTTTGCAGCTCAGTCAAGCTGAGTGCAATGTCATTCTTTGAGTCACGAATCAATTGAGCCTTAGCCTTCTCTCCCAATATGACGTACTTTGTCTCTTTTTCAGGTCCTATAGAAGCAGATAGGTTATGAACTATTCCCATTCTAAGATTTTATCTTAAAATCTTTCAACATAACAAATTTATAATCAGTTTCAATATCTTAAAAACAATTTAGACAAATAGCATTTAACATTGCAAAGGTTCTAAATTTTGTCATGGATATACAATTACATTTTGATCCTTGGAACTGGAACTGCAGAAAATTGTGGGCAAATATAACCGATGCAATTGCAGATGTGGACAGAAATTCAAAGCACTAATTGCAACCATCACAATACACAGAACAAAGTGCAAACCTTACCAGAATTCAACTTGCTCAATGCCCTGCTTATCTTGACAGATGTGGAGTTGATTCCACCACAAAGACCTTTGTCAGAAGAAACGGTAATAACAACATTCTTCTTGACATCAATACCTAAGCATATAAACAGATCCACAGTAAGCAATGTCAGGGCAACAGAAACACAATATTCACATACGATTACATACTCATTAACAATATCGACAATTCCTATTTGAAAAAATCCAAGGGTCCATTTAGTTTCTGTTTTCAGTCTCAACTACAAAAATATCAAAGTGTTTTCATTATCTTTTCAGATTCAAATTTTTATATTGGAATGAGTGAAAACAGCTGAGTTCAATAAATAAAGTAAAATTTTTGCGACTAAAACCAAAGTTTTAAATAAAGTTCCACAACAGGGATTGTAGCATCAACCTCTGCGACCATAATTTGAAACCATGATTAAAACCAAAACTGATGTAAATGCACCACAATTGCTTATTCCACATATAAGGTATACACATCATACAAATCAGAAAAATGTAAAACAAATAAATTAAATGAATGCTAACAATATAAAACAACAAGTACAAGACAACATACTTATAGCATCACCGAGAAGAGCCGTAAATGGCTGCCACAAACCACGTGAGTTTTCAGCCCTAGTTTGAACAGCTCGTAATTTGGATGCAGCAACCATCTTCATTGCCTTTGTGATTTTCTGGATATTCTTCACACTCTTCATCCGGTTTCTCACTGCATCAACAATTACATAGATCCATAATACAATCAACGTTTATTCAATCCAGACCAATCCAGTCATAAATCTAACGAAACGATCCAAATTTTAATTTTAAAAAAAATGAAAAATGAAGGAAATCATAAAATGATTGTACCGATTTGAGTTGAAATAGAGCGAGCTCCTCCAATGGAAGATTGTTCTCTGTGAATAAAATGAAATTAAGAGGTTAATTGAAAAGGAAAACGAATATTAATCGAAAATGATAGATTTGAGAACTAACGGAGAGATGAGAGAGGATCGGAGAGTGGTGTTGATTGGTTGTTGAGAAGAGATGAGAGGAGCCAAACGCTTCCCTTCGCGTCGGAGAGCAGCAGCCATCGCCATCGCGCTTATCACAGATTGATTCTTTGTTGATCGTTGTTTCGGAACCCTAGCGCTTCAATACAGCTCTGTTATTGTTACTAGCGGAATAAACGAACGAACGAAAACACTGTCGCTTCAAAGAGAACTCTGTTGTGTTATCACAAACCCACGCACTTCTCTTTTTTACCACTACCAATTGCCACTTACTAGGTGAATATTTAATGCAAAATTATATAAATACTTTTTAAATTATTTTTTATTTAACTTTATTTGGTGTTAATCTCAACTATTTTAATTTTATTTTAATATAAAACATTTAGGGACTCAAAATATTTAATAATTTATCATTAATAATAAACAATTGATTGTTTACCAAAATATAATAAGCAGCTAATGATTGTGTTTAATAGTTAAGTTGCAAAATTGAAATATTGATTAAAAGTATTATGTAAAGTAATTTTTTTGGTTTTACATGAATAGATAGTAGAAAAAATTGTTATTAGTTTGATTTAATTTGATAGTCCTTCTATTTTTTTTATAAGATCTAATTTTAATATTATTTTGTTTTTTTAATATAAGATCATTTTCAAAATCTGATGTGATTTCTTTATAAATGGAGTTGTTCAAGTAAGACAATTTGTTGAATGATATAAAAGAGACCTCTAACAACAGTCTTATTTTGTAAGAAGGTGTAGGTTAAGTTGATCCAAAAATTATTGGTCACCACAAAACAGAACTTTATATCTATCTATTATTATAGGTTTTCCAAATTTATAAAAATTATATAAATATACTTAATTTTTTAGTAATACATAAATATTCCAATAAAATAAAAATATACATTTTCACTCTACTGAAATTTTTAATTTTAATGTTTTTAATGTACTTTTTTTAACCTTTCCTTTAACCTTTTCTTACAATTTTTTTTTTAATTAACGTTCAGATTTTCAATTGAAGATTTATTATCATCTATCATTGTATCATTGTGCTCGTTTATTTGGAACCTTATAATTTTGTGTGATACTTAGCCATGTTTTTTATATAGCTTGATCAAGGCAAAGTGACCGAAAAAATATGTTAATTTTATAGTTAGAGTTTTAAGATTTTTGATATACAATTAAGAAATACAATAATAAATAAAATAAAAATGACTTTACCAAACTAATAATTTTAATTATTGTGTGTTTTTCAGTATCATTAATATAAAGTACTACAAAAAAATATTTTGGAAGTTGTGTATATAGTAATAGTTGATGGGTACTATAAGAAGAAATAATTAAACTATTACTTATAAATTCTTATTGCAATTATCCAACGGTTTAATCTAACCTAGCTTGACTAAATGTGACTTATAATTCAAATTTTGATGATCCAATGTTTTGATCAAATCAATATAAATTATTACTTTGAAATCTTAATTTCAATGATCTAATAGTTCAGTTAAACAAAATTAAATTAACTATGACTTTGAGATTATAATTTCGATACTCCAACCGTTCATTCTTAACTAATTAAGATAATTATAACTTAAAGATTATAAGTTCGATTATCATTTCAATTGAACTTAACTAGACTAATTAAGATTTCTAAATTTGAAATTTCAATCAAACGGTTCAACCGAACATAATTAAATTAATTATAACTTATAAATATAGAATTTCGATAATCCAACGGTACAATTGTATCTAATTAAATTAAATATAATTTAAAAATTCAAAACTTTGATAATTTTAATCCAACATAATTAAATTAACTATCATTTATAAATTCAAAATTTAAATATCAAGTCGTATATATAAACTCAATCAGTATAAATAAATCATAAGAATCGAAACATATAGTTCATCTCTTATTTAATTTAAATAATTATAAAATCACGAATCGAAAATTCAACCATATAATTTAACTTGATTAAAATAAATAAACTTAGAAAATCACATATCGATTATCAAAACTGCATAATTCAACTTAATTAATATAGTTCCTAACTTTTTTTTATTGAAATCTAATTTTTAAATGTAGACATTTTTTAAAACTATCAACACCTATATTTGTAAAATAAAATATAGTATCAATTGTTAATTTAATTTTTTTAATCTATATGTAAATGATTTCAGTTTTGCTACCCATAGACGCTGTATTGCTATCCATACCCCCATCAAATTTTTATAAAATTAGAATGCTAAAAATAGTCTTTTACTCTTTCATTTATTTTTAAATTTTATTTTGTCTCTTTCTTTTTTCATCACCATCACTCACTTTATAATATCTCACACTCATATTAGATATTCATAACTCACACCACATAATCATTCATAACTCACACCTTTACTCATAATTTACACTCCATAACTCTCATATTCTTATTATACTTAAAGCCACCAACAAAGGATGTTATTTGATATGTTGAGTTTGTATTTTTTTTCTTCAAAATTTGGGCATTTTATGCAATATGAGTTCACGTACGCGGTAAATTATACATTGTAAGGAAACTTGAATCACACACGCTTAAATATTTTGTTTACATAAATGTACGTAAACCGAGTTTAAGTATATGTAAAATTTTACATCAAGGAGGGGAAATGCATATTTGAACTCAGTGTACATATATGTATGTAAACTGAGTTCAAATACATGTAAAATATTGCAATTGATATGAGAAATGCGTACTTAAACTCAGTTTACATAAAAGTATTCGGTTCAAATAAGGTTGTGGGTTTCACAATAGAAGGTTGTAGGGAATCCGAATTCGAATTCCTAAAGAAAAGTTATCTACATTTAGTGTCTAACGGTTAACGCGCCTCACTGGAGGCAATTTATGAACAAATGAAAAAAAAACAACTATAAACCATGTGAACGGATTCAGTAGAAAAACAAAAACAAATATTGATCGTAAAAAAGAGAAACAAAACTTAAAAATGTAAATGTACGAATAGCTAAGAACGTAAAATAAATCCCAATAATTTAATCTAGTAGTAAAATGACAAGTATTAGATTCGCGGGTTGTAAATTCGATACTAGCAAATGTCATTAGAAGAAGACGAACATAAATTTCTTTATAAATATTTAATAAATGATATGGTTTCTATACATTAGATTGAGGTACCATCATTTCACTTTAAATTTTCATTTTAAGGTTAAACATTATATCCAAAATATTAATTTTGATAAAAAAAAAAGTTATAACTATGAAAGAAATTATTTTTTTGTTGACTAAATTAATTACTTATTATGAAATAAAATATAATTACTATCTGTTTAATATATATATATATATATATATATATATATATATATAAATAAAAACTAACTTGGTAATTTGTCATATATGTTGGGGTACTCTAATTAAGGTTATATTTTGGGGTCTAAAAAATAAATTTACTTGACTAATAGTCACTTATACAAAAATTTGACCATTAAATTGATTTACTATTAAATCAATGATTTATATTCATGAAACTATGAAAACGAAAGTGATGTCCTTGCAGTAAAGCGAATGTGTCCCACTCACACATTTAGATCAATATGAGCCATTGGATGCATCCGGTGATCTCGATTGCGTGATTTTTTGTTCTCCTCTCTTAGCCCTTGAGTGACATGATCCCACTTGTTAAAGTCATATTTCTTGTATTCAGCTGTGTGTTTCTGAGTCGATAGAATTAATTTTAATAGAATTGAGTTTCATTAAATATAAATTAATTTATATTTGAATATATTAAAATAAAAATAATTTTTCATAATATGTTATTTAGATAGTTTGAACTAAAATTGATTTTCACATCATAACTACCAAAATAGGTTTATAATGGACTATATTTTTTTTTTCTGTAAGAAGGATAACAAATAAACCAAAGGACAAGAAAGGAAAGACACAATTGATTCACTCTACCCTCTTTTCTTTGTTTAAAGTTTTGCGGATGACCATGTAATTTTTTCCAAAGCTATGTAATAAAAAGTACTCGATCTCTTATTTGTTAATATATATGATTTTGTTGTCTTCTGAGAACCCTTCATCATATGATGGTTTTTAGTATCTTTTTCATCCTTGAGAAAAAGAGATTAGAGATTCAATGTCTTCCGATAAAATGAATTAGTATGGAACTGTCAGTAAAAAAATAACATATAAGCATCCAACAAGTCATAGGTTATTATTGCATGCATATTAATTGAACGTGCAACAAAGGAAAAAACATTGCACCGTATGGACTAATGGTAATAATAATTATATAAGGAGATATGCATGCTATTTATAGAATATGAGCATTGCTAATGTGGTCGGCATTGGCAAGCATGTGTAAAAGCTGGAGGCGTGCGTGGCGGTATACTTGTGCCATTGCTCTATTTTTTGTGGCTCAGATTTTCATTGTAGCAGAAAGTTAATTGGATATACATACATTATTTGATCATGAGGCCATTAACAACAGTACATGCCACTCACTTAACCATATAGTGGGATGTATATGAGACGGGTAATCTAAATTCAAGATCAAATAAACTATTCATGATATGTTTTTCTATTTGCCAAACCACTTAAACACATTCAAGATCTAAAACATATATATACACGGAGAACATTCTAGAAAAGTTAGAATAAACATTTTCACTTCACCAATGCACACCACAAAACTTTCGACATTGAATATAATACTAATATATATCATATCTATTACTCTTCTCTTTGTATTTCTTTGTTATTTTTACTTGTTACTTAATAAGAAGGTGATAAACTTTAATTTGAAATAAGTATTAATTTATTTATATTTCTAAAAATAATAAAAATATCAAAATTGGTATATTTTCCTCTGAGGAAGGAGTATATATTTATTAATTAGTTGGCCAATGATATTAGCAATTGTAGTTCTTTTATATTAAATTGAATGAATTAGAGTTTACAAAAAAAATATAAATTGTAGTGTTTAAATATTAAGACTCAAATCACAACAATATTTTTAAACCGAGACTTTACTCCGCTCACTTACTATTGATTATAGCCGTCAATTTCACAAGTTCACTAATTATTGATCTTAGTCTACGTCTTAGAGGGGTCACAAATTTCATAATTATTAGAGCCCAAAAGTTAAATAATGTATGGATTTTTCTGAATTGACAAATTAAAAAAGTTTCGATTTTTCCAATAAAAATAATTCTCGAAATTTTTTGATATGAGAAAAGAAATTTGATTTTTTTGAGAATTTTTTTTTTATTTTTCTCAAAAAAAATTTTGAGAAAAAAATGATTTAAATTTTTGTATAATTGTTCTTGAGATAAATAAATTTTTAAAACTTTTCAAATTTAAATTAACAAAACATTGGGTCCATCCCCACTCAATTAGATCCACAAAAAATAATAAAATAATTGACCAGAACTTCAAAAAGATATTTCAATAAAAGTCTAATATTAAAGAGCAAAATTTGTTTAAGAGGAACTTTATGGACCGCTCTACCTCACGAATAAATGTGGAAAATAATTTTTTAATTAACTTAATAGAACTATATAGACAGAAAAACACTCCCTAAAAATGTTAATGCTGTTGTCTCTACATAAAGCAAAGGACCGGTCTACGAGTGAGCAAGATCTAAAGCAAATTTTCCAACATATGTATTATTTTTGCTTTATAAAACTAATAGCAAATCGAGTGCAAACTTAAAGCAATGTAATTATAAATTATATGTCATGTTTTTTAATTAATAAGAAATATCACAGCTCTTGATATAATCACAGCACAAATTAGTAATTCATAGCTCTTGTTTTGCCCCCCGAACATATGCAACAAATTTGGTCTGTTAGGTGTTGCAGATTTGGTGCAATCAAGACTTTAACTTCTGTTTAATTTGGGCGTTCTTGTTTTGTTGCTCTCTTGGCTCTGAGTTGTTTTGATTTTTCTGCATAAAATTCTTTCTGTTTTGTATCAAAAAGAATAGCAACACTTAGATTTTTTTCCATCAACTTTTGATATATCTTTTTTGTAAAGTAAAATGCTTATTTTTGAGAAACTAAAACTATACATGGAGCAACAAGCTTTTATCTGCGTCTAATTAGAAATTAATAGGAAAAGTTGAATAGATTTTCCTAATAAGTAGTGCATATATTTCATTTTCATTACACGCATACTCAAAGGTTGGAAGAACCAAAGAAGCAAGTATATAATTAATTTGGTGGTGTCTTTGTTATAGCAAACCTTTTTTAATTCACAAACAAAGGGAAACAGAATTAGAAGCTACTTTTTGGTGCATGCAGTGCCTTTATTATAGCAAAGCTGACCAAATTAATTAATTAACTTTTCTTTTGAGTAGACTATGCACAAATATAGGTAGTGAACTTTATGAATGGATGTATTAAAATTTCGTGTGCAATTGTAACTTAGTTATATTGTGTTTATCTGAATTCAGTAATTAGAGAGGAAATTTAAAACTTGTTCTGCATGAAACAGAAAACAAGCTAAATAAAAACACATCATTCTCGGATGGAAATCAATTTAGAAAAATATCACTTAAGGCACTTTTCATACTTTTATATGTATCATTCAACAATCATACAACAGTGCCATAAAAAAATTAAAGCTTTGCCAAATTACAAGTAGAAATTGGAATCACATTAACATAACTGGTACAGATTAAAACACAACTGATTTTTCTTCACTAAAACACACATGATGAAATCAATTCCATCATCTTACATGTTCATTATTTTGCCACACACCACCTACTACTTTATTATTTAGTATTACACCAAACCAAACAGTCTAAACTTTTTTTATTATTTGAGTCAACCATATTATATCTATATATCTTAATCAATTCATTCATGCATTATTTCCTTAATCACCACCACCTTCACCATAACCTCCACCATGACCATAACCCTCACCATGACCAGAGCCCTCACCAGAGCCTCCACCACCACCACCACCTCCTCCTCCACCGCCGCCACCACCACCACCACCACGACTTCTACCTCCTGATCCCGATCCAGCTCGAGATCCAGCATATGAGCCTGCTTCAGACCCTGCACCAGAACCAGACCCTGAACTAGAAGACGAAGACGACGAACTCGAGGAAGAACTAGAACCAGAGCCAGAACCAGAACCTGCTCCAGCTCCAGCTCCAGAGCCACTACCACCTCCAATTCCCAAACCTAGTCCAGCTCCAAGTCCAATCCCCAAACCACCAAGATCCAAACCTAAGTCCTTCCTTGCCACTCTACTTTCAGTTACAATTGCTGACATCAAAACAAGCAGTGCAAGTAAACAACATGACCATGGTGCAGCCATTAATTCCTTGTTATTAGTTATAATGTAGCAGCTTGATTTGAAGTAGCAAATTAACTGTATATATAGTATAGAAATGTTGAACAAACTTTAGAGGGTATAGTTCAGTTGATGTTGGTTACTCTGAAGATGCAATGAAGGGTTTTGGAGTATTTATAGCTGCTGAATGATCTGAAACTTGTGGAATATGGTATTGGTGTGAACACGAGGAAAATATTATTTTAACTTTGAGGCTAGAAAGTGGGGGGAGATATATATTGGATTTAGATGGAGAAAAACTTGTGGCTGAATTTCATAATTCATGACATGTGCCAATACAATGTCGACTCATATGATGGCCACTCAACTAAGTGGAGGATGAAAAGGCTGTTTATTGTTGAATATGTATCATATGTTATGGTTTTTTGTTCATTTTTAACTTTTAAATCATATTGTGGACAGCTCATATGGTTATAGGTGAGGTATGGATTTTGTTGATACACACGAAAGTTTGCTTTTTGATTGCCATGCCAGTGGTGGTGGTGCCACTCTGCTTAATTTTTGTGTATATATAAGTTAGTGATATCATTAACTTTTTGTTGCATGTTCACCAATTTACAATTAGATTACTATAACCGGTGCTTATTCATTATAGAAAGTTCAAGAATGCTTTTATTTAACTCTCTGAGTGACTTACTCAAAGGGGATTATTGTCCATTACCATTTTTCAACTATTCTATTGGATCAGTCTCCATATTTTAATTGTGTGTAATTATATATATATATATATAAAAAAAAAAGTCATCTATATTACTCATAGTATGGCCTACTAGGCTCTTGTCAAAAAAAAAAAGTATGGCCTATTAGGCATCATTTTCTCGCACGCCTTGAGCCCCAAACTAACTTGAAGTTGAAGTAATATATTTTAGATGTTAACTTCCCTATCGTGGAGTCTGATCGGTATAGTACAACGGTGAGGCGTGGTTTTGGAAAATTGTGGGTAAAATAATTACTTTCTAACTAATAGTTTGGTTCTTAAATATAAGTAAGAGTGAGTTAAAAAAAAAGTTAATGAATTATATTAAATAAGTTTGATTGCAATTTTGGTCCCTTAGCTGAATCACGAAAGTAGTCTCCTCATTTTATTTCTCCTCAGTTTTGGTCCCCAAACATAATTTTGGTTCAAAACTTGATAAAGTGTTACTTTTTTAAGCCACACCACACCATTTATGATCATAGATTTCAGATTTCAGGTACAATTGTTGCACCACTAGATCTTGAGGCATGGTGTGGCTTAAATAAACGCAAAAAAATTACACTTCATCAAGTTTTGGATCTAAATTCTATTTGGGGACCAAAACTGAAAAGAAATAAAATGGAGAGATTATTTTCGTGATTCAGCTAAAATAGAAAAACCAAAACTGCAATTAAACCTATTAAATATATTAATTTTTTAAAATATATTTTTATTTATATTTAAGATCGGAAGAAGTATATCAAACATAAAATTCTATAAAAATGTGAGTGGCTATTTTAACTGATATGACGACAATTTATTCACAATTTTTCAAAAACAACGTAAATTTACCAACAATTATTTGTATTTTTATCGCTTACTTTCACACTTATTAAAAATAATAATTAAGTACATTTAATTTTTATTTATTTTAAATATAAAATTAATACAATTAATAGTTTATTCTTAATAATTATGTTCATCTTTCACAACTAGAACCGTCGATTTCACCATGCTTCAAATTTGGACACCAACTTATATATTAGGGGCTTAAAAAAGAGGCCATAATTAAGGAGCTTTAGTAGGGAGTTTGATTGGTGGGACTTAAGTATTTGAGTTTTTTTTAAAAGCTCTACTCACCATGAAAATTGAGGAACCAAACTTGAATTGGTTTGGTTTAGGTAATGAACCATAAACTCGGTCCGTTGAAAGAAAATGAAATGAAATGAAATGTTTATTCTTTTATTGCAATTTCAGATTTTATTTGTTGATCACAAGCATTTTAATTTTGTTCACGTGGTGAATTTAAATTATATAATAACTTAGCTTAAGCATTGAACTTTTTATGAAACAGGTCATTTAATTTTATATTTTTTAAATTATCAAGATATTTTACAGCCTAAAACCAACTTGCTCAACACCACGTTAGATTAGTAGTTATTTAAAAAAACATTGAAATTTTGATCCAATCCAATCTGACACTATTTTATTGGATTAAGTAACAGGCATGGCCAAAATTGATCTATGAACATCCCTACAAAATTGCATAAGTGAAAATATTTAGAAATGATTAAGAGTGGAATGAGATTTTCACATATTTTGTAGGTAAGAGGTTCAATGAGATTTCACATATTTTGTAGGTAAGAGGTTCAATTGAAAATATATAGGATATAACAATCATATTTTAAAAGTAGAGTGCGGTATTGAATTGAATTCATGTGTATCTATCGAGTGACCTACTTATACTCAAAAAGAATCAACTGATATTATTTTCCTTCCTCTCGGATACACTTTGAAGGTATACATACGAAAAACAAAAATTTTCTACATTCTAGATACATACTTTCAAATAAAAACATAGTTCTTTTTCGTTCTAGATATCTACTCTTTTTTTTTTTCCCACAAGATATGTACTTATTGACTGTGTGATTTTTTAGATAGATATGAGTTTAAAGAATTTTTTAAATGATATTTTTTTTTGGAAAGATACGAATATAAAGAATCCTTTTAAAAAAGACAAAGATATGAGACTCTAAGCCCAATCTATTTTCTTTTGTAAAAAGAAGCCCAGTCCATCTCCTTTTGAAGAGGCCCATCAAAATTCACCACAGACAAAAATAAACACAGACGGAGTCGCACTGAACCAGAAACGACCGCAGCCGCTGTGCCCTTGTTGTATAAAAGGCAAGTTCGAGTGGCACTGGACTCAATTGGCCGGTAAACGCTGCCGGAGTTGGTTTCGCGAGAAACAGTGAGAAAGTCATTCAACTTTCCCCTCCTTTTTATTAATAAATTTTCTCAAATGCGATTTCAGCGCAATTCGCGGTCGCGACAGCAGATCAGAACACCACTCCGCACCGCGATTCCGCACCAAACCGACGCCATTGAAAACCTAAATTGCAGCTACATTAGAGAATTAGAGTATTAATGTTCGCAAGTATAATTTCATTCATACTCTAATGATTAACTGTTAGTGACAAAATTTTCGTCATGAGGCATAGCCATAGTTCATTCCCACCACAACTCTTAGAAAACAAACTCGCTTCTCAAGAAGCAGAAATCGAGCGACTCGCCGGTGACAATCACCGATTAGCAAACACACACAAAGCCTTAAGAGATGCACTTGTAACTGCCGCACAAGATGTGCAAAAGATAAAGTCGCACATTAGAAGCACTCAAACTGAAAGTGACATTCAAATTAGAGTGTTGTTAGATAAGATTGCGAAAATGGAGGTTGATATTAGAGCTAGTGATAGTGTAAAGAAGGAGCTTAAACAGGCTCATATTGAAGCTCAGAGTTTGGCAGCTTCTAGACAGGAATTGAGTGCAGAAATTCAGTTAGCTACTCAGGAATTGAAGAAGGCTATTGGTGATGTTAACAGTTTGCCAGATTTGAAGGGTGAATTGGATAGTTTAGTGCAAGAGCACCAGAGGATACGGTGAGTATTCAAGTCTTTCAAGTTTGTGGCATGGATGTTTCCACCTTCATGTAACTCATACTCAATTCTTAAGGGTATTTTTAGTTGACTCTGTTGTTACATGGTCTAATCTGTCCTTCTAAAAACTTGGTTTTTCACATGACATATTGGCATTGTTTATGCAACTGATTCTTCCTAGTATGATTTTATTTTGTGATAGTTGTTATACTATAAGTAAAAGCTGCATATTTTAACCCTTCCCATAAAACATAATGATATGAACAACATGATTTTATATTGTGGATGCGCTCACACATACAGATACGCTACAAAACTTTATATTGTAGGAAAATGCCAGCAAATGTTGTCTATACGGCCACAATTGCATTTGTGATGCCGTTGTGGAGACCTCCAAAAGAGTTATATTGCGGCTAGTGTTATCGATGACTACCATGGTGGAAAGCTGAAAAACCGCCAATTTAAGCTGCCATTAAATGTCATATGGCACTGCCACCCCTCACAAATTGATCATAGCGTCTGTCAAAAAATCCACCACCACAATCGGCTGTGGCTGGCCACGGTTGATACTCCCTCCGGTTCTATATATAAAAATTTTTGGGTTCTATATATAAGAAAAAATTACGACTTTTAAGGTTTAAATTACTTTTATACCCTTATTTAAGATGTTTGTCTTTTTAATATTATTAGTGGGTATTTAATGTCCCACAGTTTTCAATAAGGGTATATATGTAAAAATAATCAAAAAGTTAAAACAATTAATTAGTATATTGGTTTTGATGTTTTTTGTTATTTTCTCTTATAAATGGAACTAGAGATAGTATTTGGCAACATTGATTGTGTCTGTAATTGTGGTTGTGGATCGTAATTTAGAACTATGATGAACGGTGAAGAAACAATCAATGAAATTTATTCATGATGGTTTATCTCTGATGAATACGGTAATATCAAAGTTAGGAACCATATGCTCTTGACAAGGACTATTATATTCTTTTCTTCGAAGTTTGTAAAGCTTATTAGGATATAACTGCATTCAAGATATGCCATGTTATCTTTGAAGTGGGCATCATGAGTGGCTTAGTAGTTTTGAGTCCTGTATTGTCAATTGTCATGATATACTGATGTGAAACAAATCCGTTCAAAACTTGTATGAATTACTCTTGAATCATTTGAGGGTGCGATGGAATTGTTATCAGTATCTATCAATTTATGCTTTAAGTCAGTGTTGCTATTCGTGAATGCCATTATATGTCTAAAATCTTACATAATTTGTTACTCTTTTGCATCATGTTGCCTTGAATTTGTTATCTCTTTTTGTTGACTTGTAAATGTTCAAATCTGCTTGGTTAATAGTGACATGTTTGAATATGAAAAGAGCAAGAATGTAGAGCTAGTGGATCTATTGAAAGCAAAAGAGAAGAACCTAATTGCGATGGCAAGAGAAGTTGAAATGTTACGGGCCGAAATTTCGAATGCTGAGAAAAGAATAAATGGTAAGTACTCTGGCTTCAGTCAGTTGTTGTCTCTTCATATGATATTTCTATACCTATGTGTTTCTGATGCATTGGTACTCTGTAAACAGCACCAAATCTGTTTAGAGCAGCTACCCCAGCAGATGGCAGTGGTCACTTTCACGATTCTTACGGGAGAGCTCACGGCCAGATGGCTATTGGCCAAGTAGGAGAGTCTATGGTACCAATGGGTGACAGCAATGGAGTAGGAGTTGTAAATAGTACTGATGGTAGCGGCGGTGCTGGTTGGGCAGGTCAATATGATCCCTCTGTTGCTGGGAGGTAATAATGTTTAATGAGTGACCATCAATCATATGCAGCTTGACTTCAGCTTTTATTGGTACAATGCACGGGGGATGTGATGATTTTTATGTAAATCTCAGATTGGGCAGCATTATTTGTAGCTCATTTTCTTTAAATATTATACAGTTTTGCAAATTGTTGAATTAAATTTGCAAATGAGAGCCTGAGATATTTTTTCAAAAAAACTTATGGTAAAGTCTTGTAACTTGTAAGCATATCCATGTAGTACTGGTAGTGAGCTATATGTTGTATTTTTTTTAAATTTTTAACCTGGAGCAAGCAATCTTCTTATGAAACATGCTTAGGACTTGTTTTTCATCAGACAAGTAAACTCAAATAATCTTTTGCTCTTTTCCATCACTCCGACAGTATCAACGCTTAGGATTTCTATTGCAAATCATTATGGATACCAACAAGTAAGCTCAAATAATCTTTCCCAATGTTGGTGCATATCCGAATTTTGTTTTTTTAACTCCACTAATACTGTTTCAAAAATTGCCAACTCGAGTTTAATTTTCCATTCAACGTTTGTAGATGCGTGAGTTATATCTGCTAGTGGATACTCTGAGTCTCGGGGATACTTTTACCTATGAGTAGGAAAGTTCACTGCAATTAAAACGAAGAATGGAGTTCCACCATGGCATAATCAGTGAATTTTTGGCGATGTGAGAGAAACTCTCACTAGCTCCAAAGTTCCATCCTCCTCTTGTTTGGAGATATCCCCCCTCCTTTGTGGAGGTTTCTTTCCCCATAGATTGGGGTTTGATAAAAAAATGTTTCTCTCTTGTCTCCATTCTTGGTTGTGAGAAGCCAATCACCATTCCACCACACCCTCTATTTCCAACCCTCTTGCTACCTCTCGAGTCTCGCCTCATGCCTCCACGAACCACCAGCAACACTTGCATTTTCATTACCATCGATGCATGTTCTCCACCGCCACCATCACTGGTACATGAAAACTCCACCATACCCACCCCAAGCTAGACACCACAAAGACAAATTTTCCTACAACCTATCAACTGCCACTCAGTCACCCATGTGAGGTTAGCTACCCCATCCTCTCGGAACAACCACGTTGCCCGCATCTCCTAGCCCCCCACATCCATGCACTACACCCTTTTGCTCTTGTCCACCGTCTCAATTCCAACCGCAGTGAGACGATTTAGCATTTTTCATTTAAAAAGTTTTAATTCCCTGCATTGGTGTATTTGGATCAGCTTGTGCTTCAACTTTTTTTTTTTTTAATAACGTGCTTGGACTTCTTCGTATCAAATAGTAGCAACTCTCGTACACTATAGTGTGCGTGAATAACATCATGTGAGATGCTCATTCCGAAAAACAAGACATTTTATCGAAAATTACGTTATTACAATGTATTTTTAATTGAAATACACTATCGGAAACTAATTACCAGTAACATAATATCATATGAATAAAAATGAGGGCGGAAAAACAATCACCAAAATCATCTCGACTGAAGTCCATATCCCAAAACAATAGAGCAATCAGCTTCTTTTTGCTTTTGGTCGATGCAGTAGGCCAGCTTATGAGTATAAATTTATTATTTTATTGATTAATTAATACTTATTTTCTTTAGCGTGGGAAAAAGGTACCGATATTGTATTGCTGCTTTTCGCACTCCCTTTTGAATGTTTAAAAAAGAGGGCTCACAAAGCAACCCTCATTAGTCAATAGTAATTGGGCCTCTAAAGGCCCATGACACCGGCCATTATTATTTATTTATATCAACTATAATTTCCTCTTTCCTTACATTTTGTTGATTTGTTGAACGAGTCTGTCTCACAGTCATGGCGGAGGTAAGCTCCTATTTTCTCCGACTCTAATCACAACGGTTATTTTTTAATTTAATTTCCATTTCCCTTTTTACCTTTTCTCTTTTCGCTCTTCAATTTTGAGGTTTTGCATATTCATCTATTATAAAATGTGTAGTCTCTCGCTGATCTATTGAATCATTTTGTTGCCGCTGGATATTTTTCCTTCCTCTAAGATTGTGGATTGCATGTAACTTTATTCTTTACGAGATGAGAGCGACATTTCGTATTTTTTAATTTTAAATTAAGGTCGTTGCTGGTTTTCTTAGAATTCAACCGTTCGATGTTGTTTGAATAAATTAATATTATAGAAGGTGGGAAAAGTGATATTGGAGAGGTCGAGATGGTTTTTGATCGGTAATTTTAGGTTAAACTAATCTTTGGTTTTTGGATGTTCAATTAATCTGGTCTCAAATATAAGTTAAAAATACTTTTTTTTTAACGATCCAGTTTCTAGGGAAATGAGGCCTTAGTAATCCGAAACTCGGCCGGGGGAGCTTATATATATATATATATATATATATATATATATATATATATATATATATATATATATATTTGGTGGTATCACTCCTATTTAATGATGTCATTTCTAAAATCCTTTCAATCAATATAGGTTTTATTTTTCAATGGTTCTTGTATTCTCATAGAGTAAATTCTCATAAAGGGTACTTTTGAGAATGAATTTTTATTAGATGAAGAATAATAATTGTATCTAAGTAATTTCTAAAGTTCTTTATATAGCTTGTATGTTAATTATGATTTATTTTACTCATATCTTAGTTGTTGCACCGAGATGGCATTTAACAATTTGATTGAGCTTTTTGAAATTTGATCAAGAAGTTTTAGATTATCCATCTGAAGTTGGTTTTGGTTTTGGTTCTGATACAACTGGCAACATTGACTCCCCTATAACACAATTTAGATATGATTCTTAATCAAGATGTGTATTTTGTCTTTGTTTACATTTTCTTCATTCATATGGATCGTACATATTTAAGATATGCTTATCTTCATTGCATAAAACTATATGGTATGATAATGATACAATATCCCTTGCTTTCTGCTGAGATACATCGTATCCCATTTGAGTTTTAATTTTGATGTAGCATTTATCTTTCCATCTTGTCCCTTGGTCTTTTTCCTGACTTAATGTTGTGTTGCTTTCTTCTAGATTGAGCTAAAAACAGCACCTGTTGATTTTCGTTTTCCTACAACTAATCAAACCCGACACTGTTTCACTCGCTACATAGAGTTTCACAGGTGGATTTTCTGACTCTGGCTATTTGGTTCAGCGAAAATAGTTTTGTAAGAGTCTTTTATTTAAGCTTTACTTTAATTACAGGTGCACAGCAGCAAAAGGTGAAAACTCAAGTGAATGTGAGAAGTTTGCCAAATATTACCGTTCTCTTTGCCCCGGTGAATGGGTAAGCATCCCTAAGCTTATTGGTTTACTTGGTTGGGACTGACTGCAAATATTCCTTAATGTAAAGATTGATGTCATAGCTAAACTCATATGATTTGTGGTGTACTAGAAATATTTTTGTTGCGATGAAAATCAACGAACTACCAGTTTGACTCTCAACTTTTCCTGCATGTGGATCATCCTTATTTACATAATCACAAATCAATGCAATTGCCTGTCTATGTTTTTACAAGATAGTCTACATTGTTTAATGGAAGTTGTTTTCTGATATATTATATATTATTCTGGTTTTGGATTGCTATTGTGCTATTTATTTGTTAGTCCTCTATGTCAAAGCTATGCAAGATTCATTGTTTTCATTTTGTGTAGCAATTAAAACTACTGAAAGATGTCATCATGTTCACAGACTTCAAGCATTTACCTTAAAAAAAATGAATTTGTATTTATGTTGTTAAAAAAGATGAAACTTGCGCTTCAAAATAAAATCATTCCATAATTTAGATTTAAGAATCTCTGCTTTGGTGCTTGGCCTGAGAAGCAGTGTTCAAAACAATTCAATGCATTCTGAAATCTGAACAATTATGTTCAAAACAAAGACTAAAAAATAGGCTTATATTTGTATGACTAATGGACTGCATCTTGTGTAGACTTATATTTGGATGTTAGACACAATTTTCTTTGTCAACAGACTTATATTTGTATTCAGTATATTGACTAATGATGGCATTATGTTTTCCCTTCCCAGACATTTATTTTCAATGAAATTGTTAACTTGTTCCAAGAGCCATAGTTACTTGGAATTAATCTTCATGCTTTGCACTGGCGTAATTTTTGTTACATAATATGAACTAGAGAAATTGGTTGCATGATCTCTCTACTTTTTTAATTCATATATTTGCAAATGTGCCCATATATCAGTCCTTTGTATATTATAAGTATGATACATAAGATTTATTGGTCTATGATGGTGTTTGAGTTTTTTAGTAGGATTAGGATAATGAATTTGCTTGAAATATATAGCTTATTTATAAAAAAAAGCCTGTCCTTCTACTTATCAGTTATCTCTTAACATATACTCAAGGCAACATACATGACAAGAGTTATTACACCGGTGCTAATATATTTTTCCTAGTTGTGCAAACAACAAATTTTATCACAAATTTGAAATTCTGGTATTATACCACGTGAGGTGGTTAGTTACCCTCAAACTCAAACCATTATAAAACATTATACTGACGTTTTCCGTTTGATGCAAATTGTTGCAGGTTGACAAGTGGAATGAACAGAGGGACAACGGGACTTTTCCAGGACCTCTTTGAAAGCATGTTGTGTCTGGGATACCCTTATGAGGCATACGAAAATTCTTGAACATTCTGTTGTTTATTTTCTTTAATACATTTCATTATCTTCACCTAATCACGGTGGATGAATAAGATTGTTTATGAATATTCATTACTCCACAAATTCCTGAAGCCATTTTGCGTTTTGAGCTAACATACTGGCTCTGATATTTTATTTTGTTTGTGCAGAAGATTGAATTTAATCTATAAATAAATTTGTCCGACCATCCCCTCAAACTAACCCCAACACTTTTCCACGCTCTTTTTGATAAAGTAACCGATAATTAAAATTATAGCAAAAAATAACTTCCGCTGAAGGTTTGCAAAACCGAACATCATATTTTTGGTGCTGAAATTGGGCAAACAAATCGTAGGTTGGGGTTTTTTTCGTTTTTGTTGAATCGAGCAACAAAGTCTAATGATGTTAAGGGAAATATCACGTAGTCGTTTTTGTTAGGAAATTTTGATTTATTTATGATAACTCAATTGTTAATGTGTATAAAAATCGGGTCTCTTTGAAATAAAATTTGAACTAGTATGTATATACTATCTGAAATGAAATAATATATATATATATATATATATATATATATATATATATATATATATATATATGTATCCGATCATTAGATCAGAAACGTAACTATTAATTTTTTTCTTCTTTCAAAATACATCGAAAGTTTAGTTCAGTTTCTTCTGAGTTTATATTTTTTGATTTGGTCCTTTTAAGTAAGTTATACTATATTTGTACTTTTAGTCTTTTATTTCATTTTCAATAATAATGATTAATCTAATTGAAAACTTTTAATCATTAAAAATTATATCAAATATTATAACAAATATGCATAGTCTTAAAAATATGGCAATAAAGGTTTTATCCACGTAATTAATGTCATTAAAGTCTACCACTTGAAAAGTCAATTAACTTATTGCAATATTTCATTTTAGATCTTTACATTTTATGATAATAATTCAAGAAAAAATTCAAATTTAAAAGATTATTTGTGTGATTCAATAAAATTTAAAATTAACGGTGTAAATTAAATGTAACTTAAATAATTAAATTAAAATATAAATTAAAGTACTTAATCAAAAATTAAACTAAACTTAGAATACTTTTAATTACATTTCATTCTTTAAAGAGCACTAGTTAATCTTTAAATATATTATATAAAAACTTACTAGTTAATCTCTTATACATTGACTCAGAAAAAACAATCAATTCCTATAACAAAGTTATCATAAAAATAATATGGCATTCCATGGTATCATGGCACCATCTGTCAATCACATTGTTTCAGTTGGTACATCGTTCACTTATGCCATTAGACATGTTCCATAATTGACATTTGACACACCTCACTTGTTATTGATAACAAACCCTCTAACTTAACCATATAGAAGACAATTGTATTTTATAAACTATACTACTTTTGTTTTTGTTAAAAAATAAACTTTATGAAAAGTTGTGATAAGTTATAGTAAACCACGTTTTATTAAACCGTGTAATAATTATATGAAAAGTTGTGATAAATTATATTAAACTATGTTTTCTTTAAAACAATGATAAATATCACAGTAATTAATTTATACAAGTACGAAATTTAAATAAAAATAGGACGTTTAATATAAAATAGATTAAAATGTAATTTTAATTTTATTATTATAATAAATTTGTAATTTTTATCCTTTATTTTTACTGCTGTTTTGGTCATTGAAAAATAAAATAATTTAAATTACTTAATACAAGTTTAAGAATATTTTAAAATAGCAAATAATAAGAATATTTTTAAAAAATCATTCTTTTAATTTACTTTTTCTGACTTTAATAATTTATGGACAAAAATTCAATTTTTTTAAAAAATATT
>JBBPBQ010000002.1:1748683-1770183 GCA_037974755.1 Cicer yamashitae
TTAAGCGAATTATCCCATTCTAATAGCTTAATTTATATTTTATCATTTCTTTTAACAAGTCTTAAAAAGCACGACACCTTTTTATTTTATACAGTATAATAAAAAAGTATGATGCCTTTTATTAAAAGCAAACAATATATATCAATGTCACGTTACTTATATAGAAAAAAAATGTCTGACACCCTTTTTCCATAAAAAAATAAAGTATCATGCCTTTTCTATGGTAATTTAAATTTTAATAGTAAATATGGAATATTCAGAAAAAAATATAAAAATAGATACTTTAATTAATTTGATTTATATTATATATAAAAAAATCAAGTAAATTTAATTTAATTAAGTATTTTTTTAGTGGCAAATTTAATCCTCACATTTTAACAAAAATTTCTATTAAGTTTCAATTAACTTTTTTTTATAATGTATCATTGCTGATACTTTGAAATACTATTAAAATAATGTAACCATTTAATCTTTATCAACATATAAATCTATATTTCCAAATTACGGAGTGAATAGTTAAATTAAATATTTAAATGGTTGCGATATCAAGTTATTGATATTTTAAGAAATATTTAAATGGTTGTGCTATCAAATTAAATACTTGACAATGACACACTATAAAAATAAAAAGTCTCTTCGCACTTACCACGTGGACTTTTATTAAAAAATAGTGATTAAAATTGATAATTGAAAATATTTAGAAGACAAAAATTTTAAAAAAGAATTTGTAAAGACTAAACAAAAATCTAAGGTATGATTGGATTAAACCACCATCCATTAACTATAATTTATTTTCATAAAAAAAAACTTGTTTTTAATTCATATATAGAAAAAAACTTATATTGACAGAAAAATTATTTAATTTTATAGCCAATTTGTTTCCTTAAAAGAAAAAATAGTCAAATTTTATAAAGTCAACACAATGCAAATCGATAATTAATTAGTTTAAGTTTCTGTTTATTTTGGAGTTGGCCACCGCAACCATAAATTTAAAGCTATTTCACCATGATTTCTAAAAGTTTAATAAGTAGATTTTAATCCATCGTTATTTTTGAACCTGGTTTTAAAGTTATAAACAAAAACGTATGGTTTGAATTTTGATACTATTATAAATAAAATTTGACTATTTTTAAATATACAATTAATTTATATAAAAATATTTAATATACGTAGTTGAACATTTGGTATTTTAAAAATAATTTAATTAATTTGACTTATATGTTACATCAAATTTTAAATATGGTTTGAATTTTGATACTATTATAAATAAAATTTGACTATTTTTATTATTCATAATATACAATTAATTTATTTAAATTTTTTTAAATATACGTAGTTCAACATTTGATATTTTAAAAATAATTTAATTAATTTGACTTATATGTTACATCAAATTAAAAAAATTAACTACTTTTTTAATAATTATAAAATTAATTAATTTTATTTATAATAGTGTTGGGAGGGAGTATAAATGTGAAATACTATATAAAAGAGACGTTAAAATTTTGTTTATAGTAGTGCGACGTGAAATACACAAGAAACGCGTTAAAATCTTAACGTCTGTTTGAAATAAATGATTATTGTTCTTTATATCAATTTTTTCCCTTGTTGGCAATTTCCGTGTTCCGTTTAACTTTACCTGTTTCTCCTCATCAGTCAAAACAAACACCAACAACAATTTTACATTTCTTATAAAATCATCAACCTCTCTTTCTCTCTTTCTATATACTTTTATTTTTCATTTTCACATTCTCATCATCGATCACCATGGTTCGATTCACCAACTCCTTAATCGGTTTCTTAAACTTCCTAACCCTAATTTGTTCAATTCCAATTCTGGTAATGGGTGTATGGCTAAGCAAACAAGCCAACACAGAATGCGAAAGATGGTTAGAAAAACCCGTAATTGCCCTCGGTGTTTTCCTCTTAGTTGTTTCTCTTATGGGTCTAATCGGTGCTTGCTGTCGTGTTTCATGGCTTCTCTGGTTCTATCTCCTTGTCATGTTCTTGCTCATCGTTCTTCTATTCGCATTTACAATATTCGCTTTCGTTGTTACTAACAAAGGCGCTGGTGAAGTTTTGTCGAATAAAGGTTATAAGGAGTATAGACTTGGTGATTATTCTAATTGGTTGCAGAATAAGGTTAATAATAACAACAATTGGAACAGGATTAAGAGTTGTTTGCAATCTGGAAAACTTTGCTCTGAATTTCATTCTGAATTTCTTAATGATAACGTTGATAAATTCTACACCGAGCAATTGTCTGCTCTTCAGGTTAGGATTCTGTTTATTTTTATTTATGGAATTTATATTGGTGATGTTGATTGGTTTTATGGGTTGTTGTCAAAAACTGAGCTTGCATCATGTGATTATATTTGGGGTTTAAATTTTTAGGTAAAAAATATTTGGGTTGAAAATTTGAATTTAAAATCTTGATTTGTTTTTTGTTTTACAATTTGCTTGTCTTCCCTAGGCCATAAATTTTTAATTGGGTTTCGGAATTTCTTGAAAAAATATTTTCAAAGCTTATTTATAGCAAAAGTGAGCAATATTCTTCTGGTGTTCAGCTGAAATTCTAGGTGATAAGGAATGTAACTTTTTATTGTTAAATTTTTAGATGTTCAGATTTTGTAATAGTAAAATTGTACTTTAGTTCATACTTATATAGAGAAAAAATAGTAATTACAAAGTTTTTGATTATCTTTTTTTTTTTTTTTTATGGAACAAAATTTCTGATTATGTTATCATGCAAAAATTTCACGTGATAGTATATAACTGTAATGCATTCTTGTGGTTGCATAGGATTAAATTAAATTTATGAGATTCTGCTACTTTATGAGTACTTTTTTGCTGAGTAGTCAGGGTTTCTTCTTGAAAAGTGTAGCTTTTTTAAACTGGGATTGCTTTTCGTCTGAAAAGGCTTTGTTCTTATTGTATTTTGCTTTTTTCCAATGCATCTTTTGTCGGACTTTGTGGCCATCCCTTTTTCTTCTCTTGGATGCTAGTGCTGCTAGGCTAAAAGTTGATCACATTTTCCAATGTGCACTTCTTTTTGTCAATAACTAAGCACTGGTTTCCTGTAGCATTTCCACACTTGAAATGAATATAATTCGCTTCACAATATTTGTGGTGTCAAATGGTCAAAAATTTCTACTTTTTCTTCAAGGACATATAAGAATCTTCCTGCATGTGGTTTGAATAAGAGGGAGTTAACTGTAGCTGTAGGTTTTCTATGTATCTTTGAGGACTAAAAGGACTAAGTTTTCAATGTATTTGAACAAGTGCAGTAAACTGCAACTCGTGAAATGTTTATTTTCCTATCCAAGCTCATGTTTGCATTTGGCTCACATTTGTGATATATCTTGGATTTAAGTAACTTGTGAGTATATCTAAACCTTTATTTAGTGATCAGCTCATAGCTGATATATTCAGATCCTTGCATCCATACACCAATTACTTAAAAAGCATGACAAATTCTTGACACACCTACCTGAGCGCAAGTTCTTGTGACTGCTTAACTTGACAGGATATTTTACTATTGAATTTCTGCATGACAAACAAGTACTGGTGATTATAGTGTTGTGTCATGTTATTTACTCACTCTGTTACGGTATTTTTCTAGTTTGAGTTCTATGGTTTATTTTTTATGCTCAACTTGCACATTGAAAGAAATTATGGCACTTTACATATTGTATTTTGTTTGCTGGCATGTGGATTTGGATTCTCTTGTATCAAAATATCACATGGTATGACCATGTAAAATTTGTGTCTCTCTATTTGTAAATATCAATGAAGGTTGATAATGTCATCTATTTAATACTCATTAGAAGAGAGATAGACACAAATTTCATAAGACAAGGTAATGTGAGATTTAAACGGCAGATCAAATTATTCAATGACTTTAACTTCATTCCCCTCTGCTTAAAGGCAGAGGTTCTGCATTTACATTTTTTTGGGGGTAAATTTTCACCTAGGATTGGAATTCACTTAAAACTACTTATACCATTCCATGATTTCTAAGAAATGATTCTAGAATTTTGATGTCAGGAAATCTGAGTTTTATCTACTTCTGCTTCTGGCTTGTATTTTGTAAATTTTCTACGCCTTATCGATTTCAAAATTTTCGGATGTTTTCTGCAGTCTGGATGTTGTAAGCCGTCAAACGACTGTGGTTTTACTTACGAGAACCCAACAACCTGGACGAAGCCGGGAAATGCTACTAATACTACCAACCCTGACTGCGATGCTTGGAATAACGATCCAGCCATTCTGTGCTTCAATTGCCAATCATGCAAGGCTGGTTTACTGCAAAACCTCAAGACTGATTGGAAGAAGGTGTCTGTTGTCAACATCATATTCCTGATTTTCCTCATCATTGTCTACTCGATTGGTTGCTGTGCATTCAGGAATAACAGGAGGGACAATTGGAAGAGATATTAGGTTCATAAATAATTAATGATTCAGTATTATTAGTAGCATGTAGATGATTTTAGGCCATCTGGTTTATATGCTGATATTTTCGTGTGGGTTCTTTTCGTTTATGTCCTGGATTTCGTACTTTTTTCAGTACAGTTTGACTCTGTTGTGTAAATTGCTCAATTTTATATTACAGTTTCTTAGCATCACCCATCTCTACTTAGATATGACTTAATTTGGTCACACCTTATAATAATTTCTTAATTATGTAATTAAATATTTCTTAATTAACTAGCCACTTGATCTTATTCCTATCGCTGACGCCGCCTCCATCATGTGTCCCTTCTCTTCTAAGTTGTTCACTTCAGAAGAGTTGAATCTAACTAAAAGACAAAATCAACTTCAGAAGAGGTGAACATGGCTCTAACCCCTTCCTCTCGTTATTTTTTGTTACGTATATATTAATTAATTATTTAATTTAACTTTAATAAAATTGAAATATGTGTAAAAATATTGAAATATGATTGTCACAATAATTTATTGTTGGTTTTAATTCTTCGATTCTTAAGAAAAAGAGGCTTTTGGTAATTTAAAGTATAGTCAGAAAATAAGTTAAATTTAGTTAAAAATTATTTTAATTAGAATCTAAATTTAAACAATTTATTCTTAAAAAGAATTCATTAATTAATTGAATCAAATCATTTGATTGTTCACATAATAATAATTTAGTATATATTATCTTTTTTTAAAAATATTTATAAAATAGTTGCGTGACCTTCCATCTCATAGTGTTTTGGATACATCCTAATGCCAACATATATTATCTAATATATCAGATCATCTCTTTGTCCCAATCATGTAATCTCAGAGTAATTGTGGCTCATACATATCGTTGATTGTCAAATCTTTCTTCGTACATATCCTTAATTATGGTCCTATAAACCGCTTTCTTTTCTTGAGATAAAATATTTCTTCACATCTTATTATTCAACTTCTGTAAATCAATAGAAATTACCGTTAAATAAATTTTTAGTTTATGTAAAATTTTGAAATTTCATGTATGTCTATGTAAAAAAAATTATATATTTTAATCTTTATAAAATTATTCTACAAATTGTTTTAATTTTTGTTGAAATGAATAATACTTTAATTTTCAAATTTTTGAAAGATTTTTTGCAAGTATGTTTAAAATATTATTAAAAATTTATCTGCATAATATATAATTTTTAACTTAAAATAAATTAAATATGAATTTTTTAAAAATTATTTATTAAAAATAAAAGTATTTATAATATGAAGAACTCATTATTTATAGATAAATTTTTTATAGTATTATAAATATATATATAAAACAATTATTCAAAAATGCATATTAATATTCTAGCAGAGGCTAAAACTGTTTGTATAATAATAATTTTGTAGCTATTGGTAATTTTGAAATTATGATTTATCAAGTATTTTGTAGCCAATTATGGACGGGACATGAGTTGTAGCTGCCCTTGGATCCCACTAAATCATAAAAGAGAATATTCATGCACTTATATATATCAATGAGTGCTAGAGTGAAATTGGATAATTTTAAAATATGACAATTTTTATTTTATTATTCAAAATATCAAGTTTGAATAATGGTAGGTTGATCGAACAAACAACCATTAACATATGTAATGTATCAATGTAGTGAAACTTTATTTCCAAACCCATATTCTATGTAGCTAAGACATTATTGGTAGTTCGATTGAGACGGAACAATCCTGAATCAAATTAGGTATTTTAATTACAAATAAAGTTAAAAACTACATTTTGATATCTTTAAGACTAGTTCAATTGACAAATGTCGATATTGTTAGGTTTAATGTAATGTTTTGAGTTCAAATCTATGACCATGCATTTGTGTGAATTAATTACAGTAGTATTTATCATTTCTTATGAGAAAAAAAATACATTTTTATGAACCATTTGATTTTAATCTAACAATCCACAAAAATCATGAATGCATGAATTTGATATTCACGAATTAAATTTTACGATGGTCAAACACAATTTTTTACATTTTCATTTTGTATTAATGGTAATGTTGAATGTTCCAATACTTGTTAAAGAAATTTTAGTAAAATGTTATTATCTTTTTTCAAAAAAAATTTGAGTGTAATAAAAAAAATTTGTACCCACTAAATGTCAAATGGCACAAAAATCGGAAACCCATGTACCAGAATATAAAAAAGTTCCATTGCCGGGAATCGAACCCGGGTCTCCTGGGTGAAAGCCAGATATCCTAACCGCTGGACGACAATGGATGCATTGATACTCGTTTAATTATAGATACTGATAAACTTCCACGACTCAAAGTTCTTGTAATTTCTTTGTGCATTCTGGTTGCTTTTAGAGTAACTATGCATGCTTTCTTTAATATATACACCAAGTTGAATGTTAAAATAACATGTTTTTGTACTATTGAAATTTTATGAGTTTGATGGCCTTTTTTTTTTACTTGTGAGAACATTTTGAAACTAAAATGTGTAAGAATAAGTTGCATGAAGGATTTAGGCTTCAAAAGAGTGCACTGAAAAATTACATTGAAATATGTAAGCAACATAACTTATGAAATTTTACTTATATTCACCTTGATTTCTTAGGACTTGTGACAAAAGAGGAAAGTCAAATTGTGGGAAGGCAAAAGAGGATGTTCACCAGATTTCAAACACTCAAACCAGGTTTAACTCATCTTCAAATGTCACTTGAAAACCTCTCTTCGTGGCTTTTTTAAATGCAATGTTGATGGTATGTGTGTGAGGAATACTGAAGACCATTTTGTTATAGGGAGAATGGATTGAAGTAAACAAGCTGCAATAGTCTGGGGCTTGGGATCTCTTTCATGTGCTACAATGTATACAAATTTCATATTTGAACTAGATTTGTATACAAATTGAACAAAATATAAATTGTAGAACCATTTTATCTATGCACAACAATTTTTTCTTATCATATTTTGACAAAATTGTCTATCAATTATGTTCATTGTAGTGATTTTTACTATCCCCTACTTATATCTTACTATCCCCTACTTATATCTTGAATTTCATTGATAAAAACGAGTTAAATTGGTTTGAGTCAACAAAAATAAAATAAAATGAAATTAACTCTTATTTTTCCCAAGACATTTTGTCATCACTTCTTCTCAATTTCTAATGTCCCATTTATCTATTGAAAATATTTTCAATTTTTATTTTTTAAAGTTTGTGTTTACTTTAAATTGTCAAAAATGAGATAAAACACTTGTGTAATAAATAATTGTGATAGAGATAAGATAAAGTAAGATAAGAAGCATGCATTTTTAAAAACAATGTTTTTATATTTTCAACATTTAAAAATATGCTAAACCTGTTTTAAAAAATTGTAAAAGAAAATGTTTAAAGAAAAAATTGAAACTATTTTTTTTTTTATATTTATTAATTGAAGTGAAAATAAAAACAAAAAACATGAATGTTCTTGAACTTGCTAGTTGATTCTGTTTTGGTTTCTTCATTTTAGAAGTGATCAAGTTTCACCAAAACTATAATTAGTTTAGTGATTAGTGCTCCATCTTGGTCTCTACTACATGTTTTGACTTCTCTCCAAGAAACGGTTCTTCCAAATCTATCCTATTATTGATTGTCTCATCATCCTGAATGTTTGATTGTGGTGGCTTCTGCTTCTCATCAAAGTCTTTGGCTTTACCCCATAAGACAATATACAAACCACTGATCACTCCAACACCACCTATCAAACTGAAATATTCAATTATGCATGTGAGTAGGCCACACACAAATAAATGACAAAAGTCTATAATATAAAACATTAATCATACAATTATGCATATACGATCAAAATTAGATTTAAGAGCATTTTTTAAAAGGGTGTCTTATTTAATTTGTAAATAATGATTGTTTCAGTCAAGTTCAAATTTGGGGACTCAACCAATTAATTCTTAACTAGAGTTTATTAACTATATGAGTTAGATTTATTGATTATTCTTTAAATCAACTTTAACAATTCATATTGTAAGTAAGTAACTTGATTATATTGTCAGAATTAACTTTTCACTCCTCCTACCTTTCATGCTCTTAATTACTATTTTGAGTTCATGAACAAGACAGGAGAAAAAGAGTAGTGTATTACCTTCCAACATATAGCTCTTCTTGTAGGAATGTAGCAGTTACCAATGCTGTGATGACAGTTGCTAAAGGGTTGAACATTGCACAATACAGAGGACCTCTTTCTGAGATGCACCATGATTGAATGAAGAAGCTAACCGCAATTCCAATTCCCTATATCACAAAAAAAATACCACTTAATTTCTAACTCTATCAGCATTACACAATAATGTAGTTGGAGTAAATCTTCATTTTGGTCCCTAAATGTGTGAGACAGTGTCAATATAATGTCTGAGTGTATCGGAACTTCAAATACATCTCTAAATATGTTTTTTGCTAGTAATTTTATAGAACAATTTGACAAACAGAAGACACATTTGATCATCAAAGTGATTAACAAACGCCACATTTAAGAATGTCTTTTTAATTTTGATACATTCAGAGACTAAAGTGACATCGACTGACATATTCAACGACCCAAATGATTGTTTACTCAATTGAAATGTTTCTGAGGGGCCTGCGAAAGACTTACTGCATATAAACTGCATGAAATTTGTAATGGTGAATGTAAAATCCATGCTTGAAGGTCATGCTCAAATAGCAGTGCAAATATAGCTGACTGTATTGTAGCAAAGAGACACATCCAAAAGGTTGACAATATATGATCTGGACAGGATGAAGAAATTGGTACCTATGTTCAAGTTTAATGATATGTCAATAGTTAAGGAAAAATAATAAGCTTGTCACCCTCATTATGTTTTAATTAATTAATTAATTAATTTACCTGCATGATCATCCAACATGACCAAAAAATACTACTTGCTAAGAGCAATAGACAACCCAGCACCCAATTCTCACTTCCACTTGCAGTCAAATGTTTGAAATCAGGAAAGAACACTTCCATGTGTAACAGCTTATGTCCTTTCAGAAATGCCATTGTTAATGCTCCACTCACACAACAAATTGTCCCTAATATCTTGGCCAAGTTTCTTAAACTTTTAAGATCTATTTTCTCAAATCTAATCATTCAACAAACCATAAATTAATTAATGTTATTGCATATTAAGTAAGTAATTAACAAAACAAATATGAGTGTCACTAGCTAGAGGCATATTAATTTAATATAATTTATTTTGTTCATCATAATTGTAGAGAAATTAACTACCCCAAAATTGCTGCAAATACAAAAGTTAATGCAGGTATCAAATTACTCATTGCAGTGGCTGCTGTAGAAGATGCATAGAATAAACCACTAAAATATGCATTCTGGTTTAATGTAACCCTGCATTTAAACAATATATAAAAGAAATTGAGTAAGTTTCAATATTATTATTCATTTATTTAAAAAAAAAAACTAAATAGTAATAGTAGCATAACAATCAAAAGTAATTTGGCAAAGTATACCCAATAAGAGAGGTCATAAACATCAAAGAGAAATTCTTTAATCCTAGTGAAGTCTTCAAAGATTGTCTCCTACAATCATTAAAAGCAAACATATATTATATATGTGAGTGGATGAATAAGAAGAAGAAGAAGAAGAAGAAGAGTAAGGTTATCCAATTATATACATACCTCTTAGGGGAAAAGATTATAGGTGCCAATGCCAAAGTGGCTATGCCTTGTCTATACACTACAAAGACTGTGGGAGTCAATCCATCTAATAGAGCAGCTCTTGTAAAGATGGCAAGCAATGCATAATGAAATTGTAATCCTATCATAACCATTAATGGAAGATAACCATCTAAACAACCCATTTTGATATGTTCTCTAGCTTAAACTATAAAATATTTGATGCACTTGATATTTATAAACACTAGAAATGAATCAAGGTTGAAACAAAGAAAAAAATACTATAGGTGTACTTTTGCAATTTCTATTGTCATAGGTCTGTTGTTGAATTCACAATGACTGATATGAATTCAACATTTGACTCGTGACTATAGAAATAAAGTATAGAAACTCGTTAAAAATAGATGAAGTCTAACATGTATGTGATGAATTTTTATATTATATTAAGATTGGTTGCCAATAAGGATTCATGATGAAAAACAAATATAAAAATTAATTGTTTTAGGTAAGAACAATTTCAACCTTAATCAAGTAGATGAAACATTAGCTATACTTAAAAAATTTATATTTTTAAACAATAGTTTAATTTATATACGCATATATTTTAAAGATATTTTATATTGTCAATCAATTTTAACCATTAGATATAATAATATTTAATTTTAATTATTATTATTTCTAAAGCATCACATGTGATTAATTATGATTTGTATATTATAGTTACATGAAAATTAATTATCATTAGCTAATGGTGTTCAACTTTTAAAAAACTCAACTTGTGTAACAAATATTAGACATAAAAAGAATAGTATAATAAATACATAGAAACAACACTAGTTAAATTTGTTGTTGCATACTACACTTTCTAATCTTAAATATAAGATAAATTAAATTAATAAAAAATTAATATATTTTATTCAAAATTTAAACTAATATATTTATTTTTATTGACTAATTCTTTTTCTTTTATATTAGCCATCAAAGATCTAAGGAGATATGCGGAAATTAGGATCCTTGGAAGGATAAAATTGACAACACACTTTTGTGGTGCTTTGAAAAAGTGACAATTAGAATTTCATAGAAAATGTTAGGTGAATATTGCCAAATGCCATTTGTTGGCGACAAAATCATTACAGAAGATAGGATCTCCACGGTGATGGTGGCCAATATTTTATTTCAAGTAAATCTGCCATTCGATCGTGTACAGTGGTTTAATTAAATGATTGGCTAAGTTCCAATTATAGCTCTATTTTATTTCGTTAGTACTTTGTTTTTTTCTTGCGCGGTGGCAGTTTTTAGCATACGACTTAGTCAGATCCATTCATTGGCGAGAGAAAATTAATAATAATAGTAATAAGTAAAAAATAAAAAATTTCGTTGATAATTATTTGATCAACTTTTAATAAATTTCAACTAAAAAAATAAATAATAGTATTACACTATTTTTAATATATTATATTTGATTAGTTAAAATTCACATAAATTTCAGTATAAACTTCATAAAAATTTAGTGCAACTCAAATATATTTTAATTAATAAAAAAATATGTTAAAAATTATCAATTGGCTGGGGTCTATGACTATAATACGATGGATAATGAAGATGATGTTTGTAATGTCAAACAAAATCGCACTGGTGAGGATCAAGGAAATGTTGTGGTCTAGAAAGACGCCAATTGGGTTGTCAAATTCAATTTGTCATCTATTATTATTATTATTATTATTATTATTATTATTATTATTATTATTATTATTATTATTATTATTATTATTATTATTATTATTATTATTATTATTATTATTATTATTATTATTATTATTATTATTATTATTATTATTATTATTATTATTATTATTATTATTATTATTATTATTATTATTATTATTATTATTATTATTATTATTATTATTATTATTATTATTATTATTATTATTATTATTATTATTATTATTATTATTATTATTATTATTATTATTATTATTATTATTATTATTATTATTATTATTATTATTATTTTATTTTTTTTAACAGATGTATCACAAGAGTTTTAACACTATCTCAACCCACTCTACTAATGAGTGTGGATATTGAATGGGACAGAGAATAAATATAAAAAAAGGAGAAAAAAAATAATATAAAAATAAAAATTGTATATAGTATCTGTGTCAAATTCTACACTTGAGAAACATTTTTATTTATTAATATTAACTACAATTTTTTTTAATAAACACTCGAATACTTTTGAGTTTTGCTGAAATGATATAATGTTTTTACTTTTATATTTAATTATTTAAATTTTAAACTAATTTTACTTTAAGGTATTGATATTCTACAAAATACCGATAATTTATAAGAAGTATATTGATCATATGATCACATGAAATGTCAGATATAAAGACAACCGTGATCAGTTAGCAACCACACCCTTATCAAACGAATCTTATGCATGCACATGGCCAATGGGTTGGTTCATTGGTTTGTAGTATGAAATTTCTCCGGCAAATAGTGAAGATAATGGATATCGAATTTATTTGAGACTAAAAAAACGTTTCTATGATTTTTATTTATGCAAATAAAATATAAATAAAAAAGATATACTCAATTATCAATATAAAATAGTTTTACACCCACATTTAATAAATTTTATGTATTCTATCACATCACATAATTTCACCTAATTATTACAGTAAGATATGACAAAAGATATAACTTTCATTGAATCACGGTCTAAAACTATTTTATATTAATAAAGTCGACTATCAACTTCTGCAACCAAAACATTGACACAAGACTCTGATATCAAATTTTTTTATAGTATATTCTAACTTTCG
Source organism: Cicer yamashitae (assembly GCA_037974755.1). Classification (NCBI taxonomy): domain Eukaryota; kingdom Viridiplantae; phylum Streptophyta; class Magnoliopsida; order Fabales; family Fabaceae; genus Cicer; species Cicer yamashitae. Next base: position 1,761,633 of record JBBPBQ010000002.1, read on the forward strand.
AAAAATTACATTGATATCTTAATTTTATATGATGAACACCCTACAATTTTATATTTGCATATGATTCTGTGACTACATCCTAACGGGAGCCACCACCCACCACCAAATGTTAAAATCTTGAATCTGATGATAGAGTTTTGTAATTTAAGGGGTCCAATTTTTAGATTCGAATAGAGCCTCCAAAAATATTGAAGTGGCAATGCTAATAGCGCATGTTCATTAATCTCATAAAATATATGTATGATAAAATACTAAAAATCCACACTATAGATACAGACACACGTAATTACGCATTCTACAAAAGTGACCATATGTGAGTGTCACGAGTATAGACGTTTTTAGTATCCATCGATCAATCCTAAATTTAGATTTGACACAATATTATGTCATGACCGTTCGATCTGAATCGACAACTGAGATTAATTAACCATGTAAAATAAATTGTATAATATAAATTGTCTACATACACATAATATTTATATACTACCTCCGATCTCATTTATAAGAGAATATAAAAAGAAAAAACATTAAAACTAATGTATTCATTAATTGTTTTAGAGCATGTTTGATTTTTTTGTTTGCAACTCTATATGTAATTTTATAATAGAAAAGTGAGTTGACATTATGTTTGAGTTCTTTTAAAAATTAATTCTACAAACTTAATTTTGCTCGAAATCCACGTTTTGTCAAAAGTAACATAATGGGTACTTTTGAATTGTCCATTTCAGTTTAGAAGTATAAAAAATTTCATATTGATTTTGCCACTAACTACAAAATACACTAACCGCAAAATTCAGATTACATTATAATAAAATATAAATATTTTTTAACAAATAAACATTTAAAAATACATTTGATTATATAATTTAAACAAATTTCATTTTATAAAATGATGTTTGTAGAAAAGAAAAACTTAAATTTAAATTGCATTAGAATTTTTTTTTAATTTTAACTAAAAATACATAAACAAAATAAAATTTACTCAAAAGTATATTTGCAAAAGTTAATCCAAACACACCCTTGATTTTTTGATTATTTTTAGGTAAACATGTTTATTGAAAACTATAAAACATTAAAAACTCCTTAATACTACAATATCAAGAAGACAAATATCCTAGATAATTGTATAAAAGTAACTTAAACAATAAATATATCTTAAAGTGGTAATTTTTTTCATTACATAACTGTGGCGAGTATTTAATTAATATTTGGATGAGAAGTCAAAAAGTGTTTTATTTGTTTCTTTTCGAGTCTAGTCACGTTTTGTTGTAAGTAATTGCTTTATTAGTATCTGTCATCATGATTACATTGATCATGTGGATTTGTAAAAAGAATATCACTCCTGTTATTATATTTATTTACCTTTATATTGATTATGTTTGATGTTTCTAGAAAGCTAGCTTTTTTTTCTGCTTTTATGAATAGAATATACTAGCTATTGAACGGAGGTTGAAAAATCACCATAAATAATAATAGAAGCCTGTCAAAATTATAGGAAAAAAAAGTCTATCAAAATTTAAAGATATATATTATAGCAGATGCAACTATAGTTGAATTTTTATAATTCTTCTTCTCTTTGTCTTGGTTTTTTTCTCTTGAACGGTCTCTTATGAGGAATCTGTAATTTTATTTATGTGTTTTATATTGTCTCAATTGTAACATGTCGTTTTTTTTCTACTCCTTGACATGCCACAACTTTCTGACTTTTCACGCCTATAGAAATGTATGGTTTGGCTTCTTTCTCGTGACTATGTAATTAGTGCTTATGACTTAGTGGAAGAACCAATCAAACCACGTTATATTATGAAAAATACTCATATGTAATGGTATTGAATAGTGAATACCCTTTTTTAAATTTCATATTGATTAACTTTTGAAACAAAAAAGCTTTATTTTGCATATTCTTACACTCATACATCTTAGCTAATTTCTTTCACATTTTCTCAACATCTTTTCAGTTTTTCTATATGGATATACACCTAGATCTAACCACTATCTAATCAAGACTATTTTAAGATATATAACTAAGTTTAGCAAATTTTTTTTTAATAAAATCATACAGATATTTATTGTATAACACATCTTCTATGAGAATTTTCGAAAATGTATAATTATTAAAGAGTTTAATCATGTTGTACTTTTAGTTTTCTACTCCTTTTAAATGTACAAATAAAAATTTAAAACATAAATTTAATATCGAATTTTCTATTTATTTCTATTTTTAGGTGGTGTCTGGTTAGCTTATGTAAAGACCAACACTAATACCTTCCTTTTAAAATATGGGAAAATTGTTTATGTTCTCATTTTGCTGAAAATATAGAATTGTCAGAATATGTTTGTTTTAGATATATTCAATACATTTTTCATTCCAAAAATTTCAGTGGTAATGAGAAACCAAAAATTTTGAGATTTTTTTTTCTCTTACAAAGGTGGAATAAAATTGGAATTTATAAAAATCGTGGGGTATGACGGATAAGTGTGGGGTATGTATTACATTTTTATTTTTTATTAAAACTTTAAAATGAACGTGGATCAAAGGCCCGAAATAACTAATATATGTGCTTGAATGTTGATCCACCTCTTCGTTTTTGTTTCTCTTTTCTCAAATATATTATAAAAATTAAGATTCAGTAATATATTTTGTATTATTAAAAAAATAAAATCCAATAAACAACTATAAAAATGGAAATTTAGATAAGCATTCAACAGGCCCAATAAGGTGGCGCCTATGATAATTGATAACACTACTAAAAGGATTCTACTATGCACCCCACACCTAAATCTGTCACCCTCAATCAATGTAAAAATACAATTTCGCCATTTTAAACTTTTCATTTTTTTAGAATTTTTGAAATAAGGATTACATTTCAAAAATTTGGAAAGTTCGAAAGTTTTCAAATCTGGAAGGTTTCGAAAGTTTTGAAAGTTTCCAAATATGGAAAGTTTCGAAATTTTTCTATTTCGAAAATTCTGGAATTTTCTATTTCGGAAGTTTCGAAAGTTTCGAAAATTCTAAAAAAATGAAAAAATTTAAAAGGACAAAATTATATTTTCACGTTGATTTTCAAAACAAATAGAATTCAGAAATATCAAATGAGAGACTCTATTCTTTATTTCTTACAAAGTACCATCTCAGTCTATATATAAAAAAAAAATTTATTCAAATAAAATTGATGTATTTAATAAAAAATTTAAATTAAATATATTAATTTTTATTGATTTAATTTTCTTTTATGTATACAATTGGATGTATTATTTTTTTAATATACAATATGTCTTGTATTTTGATGGTTGGTATCTTTCAAGTTCCTTGTATTGTCAAGTATTTCTAAGTGTAAAAGAATAGTTTGAATCCCCTCAAATACCTGAGGATTTATTTATATGAGAAAAAAGATAAATAATTAAGTAATTAAAATATTAAATGCTCTTGTTTGATTCTTTTTCTCTTTCTTTTAGAAAAATTCAGTTATAAAACTGATTTTTACAACAATTTATTCAAAACAACTTATTATTTTAAGTGATTTTTATATTATTTTCAAATTTTGACTATTTTCAAAAACAGTAACAAACAATGAAAACTTTGAAAAGTTATTTAGTTTTTTTTAAAATATTGATTATTTTTAAAAATAATCAATAACAAATAGTTTTAAATGTGACAAATCAAAATCCATAAAATGAATGAAAATGGAGCATTTCTTGGATCCAAATACTATCTCTATTATCTAAAGCCCAATTTATTTATTTTTTTTACACAATAAAAGTCATTTACTAGAAAATTTCTTTTCTCACCCTCAAATTTTTTTAAACATCCATAAATTTTATTCGGATTAACTAACTCAGATGTGTATTTTAACATGTATTATTTGATTATTTTAAACGTATATTTTTATATATTTTAAAAAATTAAGAAGTGAAAGAAAAAACATTATTTTATTAAATTATAGTAAATTTAGAGATTTTCTTCATTATGGAATAAAGCCCATTTTTTATTTGGCAATGGGAGTCTTTGTATCACTTAACACTCCGATTCTTAACGAGGCAACTTTTTTTTGTCCTCAACTTAAGTTCAAAACTATGCATATTTAGGAAAATAATATTCGAACATTTCGTGTGATCAAAATTTTTTTAGTAGAGGGTGCATCCAAATTATGAAAAGCAAAATTCGTTTTATATTTTTTATAACAGGAAGCAAAATTAGCTTTGATCGCTCAACAATTATAGATCCCAAATAATTTTTTTATGCAAAAAGTTTAAGTGGAAGAGATAATGCCTCTGTTTAAGATGGAAAAGACTTTATAACTCACTAAAATTTATATTTATCTCGGGAATGACACTAGAGCCCAAATAGTTGACATGAGAGAAAGAAATACTATATTATGGATACTTCCAAAATATCTTTTAGCATTCTATCAAACTATTAAAAGAGTGAAAATAACATAAATATGGGGATAGAGAAAAAAGTAAAAAAGATAGATGTGGCGTTAATTTGTAATATTACATCAACAATAAATAGTATTAGTTAATGCTATTAGCCGTTAAAGTTAATTATAATTTTTAAAAAAAAAATTGACGTGAATAAAATGTTTTAAAATAAAAAAATACAGCTAAATTTGTTTAGAAAATCCTTAAGCAAGGCGGAGACTGATATTTATTGTATGTTATATTTTAATTTGTTTGTTTCCATTTATTTATGTTCATATTATATGTTTTTAAATTTGAACTTTGAAATAATTGTATTGTTAAAAAGTTCCTATAATTATGGTATTGATTTTTAAGTTTAAATTTAATTTAAAAAAACTAAATTATTAAGGATATATTTCTTCAGAAAAAAGGCCCAATCAAATAAGGAGATATTTTTTTAATGAAAGAAAAAAAATGCAGCTCCTTTAATATCAAGGCTCAAAATCTAACTTAAAAGCCTAAAGAAGCAAACAACATCAAGATCAATCTTTATATAGATGAGCTATGAGCAATGACAATTAAGACAACAAGGACATTATTGCTGCACCTTTTTGCAGAAAGCACATCATGCTTCTAAAACAAAGAACGACACTAGACAACCATTCAACCACGTTTTCCACACAACACAAAACCAAGATCCTTCTGGTTTTACAAAAGAATATTTTGGTTATTCTTTTTTAAAGATATAATTACAACAAATAATTTTCAACAATCCAAACCACATGTTAAAAAATATCAAGACTGCTCAAATCAATGGTGAAACCCATAACTCGAGCTGATTGTCCAAAGGAGAAAAACAACCTCCAAATTGATGATATGATTGATCCTCAAATTGATGAGTTGTGAACAAGGACACAAGTACATTGTACTTACATTATTCTGCAGAAAACTCTGCATAATTCTGATTTGAAACAGTACCAACTGACATTTCACAGCTCATTCACTCACCCATTCACGTTTTGCATCAAACTCAAAAGCAAAAACATTCTTCTTTGTCAAGAACGTTATGTACAACAATATAAACATGTGTTTAATTACTTTAAAATAGATCTGACACTTGAGAAGTGTGTCCAACGACTATATTCAGTTTAAACTGTATATTCAAAGCCTATTATCATCTATAAATTGAAGATCAATTGGAAGATGAAGGTAAGAGTTTAATTTACAAATCTACTTACACTTGTTCAAGTAATAACAAGTCAAAAACTATTCAAGCAAACTCTAGCCATCTTCACTATATTTGTCGATAATCATTTACTGAGTTTGTCTTTATTTATCTTAAACAAGTGTTGAGAAGTTTCAAGATCCCAAACAATTTTATCATACACACCATTTGTAACTCAAATCTTTTTTTTTTTTTATTTCTTTTTTTTTTATTTTTTTTTTATGTTAGATTGAATATGTTTGTAAAAATTATTTCTAGATGGAAAAGTGACTGTAAAAATCCTTTCTAAGGTGAATGGTGAAGATTGTAATTGATCAAGGTGTGAAAGAGAGCATTCTGATTCTGAAGCACATAGGGAAAATCTCATGGTTGTGAGGACTAGACTAGCCCGAGTTGGGTGAACCAATATATTTTTTGTGTGTGATATTTCTATCCCTTATCTTTAATTATTTGCACACACAAATACACTTCATTATAAACTAAATTGTTTTATTTACTTCTAACATATCCATAACATTATGGACATTATGTTTCAACTAAAATTGATCTTGAATTAATTTAAATTAAGCACATAAATCAAAATTTTAAAAGGATCACAATTCAACCCTCTTTCTTGTGATTGACATCGCTACTTCGGTTAGTTCTCAGTCCAGGTTTTGTAGTTCTTAATTGCGACGTGTCAATGACTAATCTGGGTATACATGCTACCTTTGGGGGTCTCTTTCGAGATGTTCAAGGTCATTATATTGTTTGCTCGAGTAGATGTTCTGTCGTATAATCAAAACTTTGGGGAATTTATCATGGGCTAAAGTTAGCTTGGAGTTGAGGATAATTGTCCTATAATCGTTTATAGTAACTCAAAAATGTTTTGATTTTACTAGAGGATGGTTGCCCCATAACTCACTTTTACGTTGATCTTATTATTGTAATTCACAATATCTTTCGATATGAACGAATAACAATTTGGTGGCATGTGTTTGATGAAGCTAATCAAGTGGCATACAATTTTGCTAAGTATAGTCTACATTTGGATGACCTAGTTAATTTTTTAATCTTCTTTTTTGTTCATTTTAGGAATCCTAATGACACTTGTTAATTAAGAAAATAACAAAGAAAATAAAAATCAATCTTAAATGTAAAATTTTAATTTTTACAATTTCAAAATATAAAATGCACAATTTTCAAACGTGTTATTATTTTCATCGTAATTGTTAGGTGTATTAAACTAAATTAAATTAAATAATCAAGAGATATAATATATACAACTACCCCTTTGTTTTGGGGCACGTGGCAGTTGAAAATAAACATAATTTCCAAAGAATAACCAAGTTGATTCCTTAGTTAGACAGGTATGACTCATAACTCCCCCCTAACTTCATTCATTCATTAATAGGCGGCACCAAACTGTGCCATGAGTTGGACCATTTCCTCTCTTTCATTCTCACTTTAATTTGGAGACACTCGCACGCACGTAGTCACTTTAGTTTAAATTATCCGATTAAAATTAAATAGTTTAAATTTTAATATAGATTTTGAATTTTATTAATTTAAAATATCATATTTAAAATTTAAAATCTCAATCATTTAATATCATACAAAATTAATCAACTACGTTGATACATGAAATTTTGATTGTTCACAACCGGAATGCAATTGGATTGCCATTGTACCGTATCACCCAACTTGCTCTTTCTTACACGTCTCGATACGTTGGTGTTTAAGGTTTACTATTAAGTGATGTTGATTTTGTTTTTTTACTACAAAAAACTAAAAGTACTTCTTCTCATCTGTATACCATTTATTATTCATACCAACCGTTCAAAATTTAAGTTAAATTGTCAATATAATTTATTGATTGATTTCACTGATAGACAAAGTGAACCTCGTTGTAAATTTCAGTTCAAAATACTCCACAAGCTAATATTAATTGATCCCGTGTTTCTCCCTGATCCGATCCCAATTGTGTCCTCTACGTGTTGTACTCCAAGTCGGTTATGAAATTTTAAATATTATGAATTAACTAATAAAATAGTATCTTTCTAACAATTTGATCATTATTTTCATTGTATTTTTTTAATATAATCAGTGTTCATTAAAAATTGATTTCAATAAAAATCAATAGAAACTATTTAATTTATTTTGTCATTTAGTAGATAGTAAATAAGGTTTCTTAACTTTAATTTAATTTTTTTTTTCATTATATACAACAATAACATGAATAGATAATATTATTTATACCTTATATATATTTTATATACTGCCAACTAAATAAAATATTAAAAATTTGGTGCCAAAATGTACGAGACTCTGGACATTTTCATTTCATGCCCAAGCTCGGGTCACAAAGCTAGAGATGATAATAAGTCTAGGTCTAGTATACATTAAACAAACACCTTTTCACAAAAATGAAAAATACGTTATGATAGATTTTTTTTAAGAATACTATATATATATATATATATATATATATATATATATATATATATATATATATATATATATATATATACCACTTATAAATAATATTTTCTCTGCATCATAATAAATTTTAGTTTCAGGTTTTTGCATACATTTAAAAAATATAATAGTTAGAAAAAAAATTTATTTTATCAAAATACTCATTTTAATTATTGGTGAATTCTTTATTATTATCAATTTAAAATATGATAATATTTTGTAAGTTGTATACATAATAATAATTATTGAATGATAATATAAAAAAAAGATTATATTAAAAATTGATAATAATATTTATTTTAAGACTTTTTTTTTGGGGTTAAAGTAACACTCATTATAAAATGAAGAAAATAGTAATAATCTATAAAATACCTTGCGTGCGAAATGTGATATGTTTTATTTTTATAAAGTAAATCACAAAAGATTGTTTAGTTATTTTTACGCTTAATTACAATTTTTGATTCACTA
>JBBPBQ010000002.1:1777109-1795182 GCA_037974755.1 Cicer yamashitae
CAAGATAAATTAATTATAAGTATGCTGAAATATAAACCATTAGGGTCTGTCAACTTAATAAAAATATTCTCTATTTTCATTATTTAAAATTTGTGTTAATTTTACTTGTTAACAAAGAATATTTGAGACTTATTTGTATTTTTGAAAATAATAAAATATCAAATAATTATTTTCATTATTTTTATAAATACATCATTTCTATTTTGTATCACATGTTCTGTCCATTGCAATGGTCCATTTCATTTAATTTTTATTTTTATAGAAATTTCACGAATCATATATCTTCTTATTATTAAGTTAAAATTAACACAAATTTTAAAAAATAAAAACTGAAAAATATTTTTATAAAATAAACAAACTCTTATTGGTTTTTTTAAACTATAAACCATTAATTTTCTCATTGATGGTTGAGCTTTACTACAAAATTTGTTCCAGAGAATAGAGTTGTTGAAGTCTAAACAAATGGACCACAAAAACCAAACTTCTGCAAGATTGGTTAATAACTTAATTAGTTGGAGATTATTAAAAAAAATTGGACCAAATGACTAATAAATTTTATCCAGAGCCTAGAAACTTATATTAAATTTCCCCTGCATATATAGTTTATCTAGCTTTCATCCTTTTCTCTTGAAACCTATAGGACAGTAGAATAGGATTAGAAGGTAGCATGCATTTTGGTCCAATGTGATTTCATAACTTCTATTTACATCCATTTGTATTTATTTATCTCTTGCAGATACCACAATCTACATCACACTGAAAAGGACACTAATTTCTGCCTCTTTATGCCTCTCTTTGACGCATTAGGCAATACTCTTAACAAAAATTCATGGACATTACACAAAACATTAAGTTCAGGCTCAGGTAACTTGTCCTATGATTAATTACTACTAGTAATATTTTTCATTTTGTCATCAACATATTTTTGTGGAATATAATTACTAATATTAAATTAATCTATAAAACATTATGATAAAGTTGTATTTGTATATGTAACAATGCAGGGAATGATGATAAGGCACCACATTTTGTATTTCTGGCTCATATGGTTGATATATCATCTTGCATGCATGTTCCCTTTGTTTTACGATCCACTTCTTCACTTCCATACAAAACAAGACTCTTCTTCCTCCCAGGTTTGCCAATAACATTTATGTTTGTTATGGCAATGTGGATTTGGTCCAAAACCTTTTTACTTAGTTTCTATTACCTTCGAGGACGACTCCACCAAACGTGGGTTGTTCCGCGATGTGGCTTTCAGGTGTGTCATCTATTTTTTTAATTATTTTTTTAAACCATAAATGTTAGTTGTTATTTTGTTTTTTTACACACCTATTTTTATTTTATTTTTTAAAACGATAAATGTTAGTTGTTATTTTGTTATGCAGCGTCAATAAAAAAGTGTGTTGAAAAAGAACGATAGATATTAATTTTATTTATTTTTTAATATTTGTAACAGTATTTCTTGCCATTTGCTACTGATGGAATTAACAAGCAAATTGAACAAGCTATCCTTAGGGCTGATAAAATGGGGGTTAAAGTCATTAGCCTTGCTGCATTAAACAAGGTTAGGCTTATATTATTGAATTCATTTATTTCTTTTGTTATTTAATTTCATCATTATGATGAAATTTGGCATTTTCTGTGCATAGTTGTTGAAGTTTTTAATGCCTTGTAGTTGTAAGGTACAGTACTGATGAAACTAAATATATTGTAGTACATCATAATTGCAGCATTGGTGGACCAATTTTGTAACTTCTTAACATTTTACACATGACATTACTAATCTTTTTCTCTAATTTTTTTTCCCAAAAAGTGTTTTTATGTCTATAATAACTATTGTGCCTAAAGCATGGATAAATGACTCATTAACGAAATTAAAATAGATTCTGATACAATTTTAAATTTTGGACTTAAATTCAATTTACATAACCGATTTGCAATGTGAGTATTGTCTAAATATTATGAGGATGATTTTTCTAATTCAGGAATTCTTAATATTTTTTATTGAATACAGAATGAGTCTCTAAATGGGGGTGGAAAACTTTTTGTTGATAAGCATCCAAACCTTAGGGTTAGAGTTGTTCATGGAAACACTTTAACTGCTGCTGTTATTCTCAATGAGTTACCACAAGATGTTGAAGAGGTTTTCCTAACAGGAGCTACTTCCAAACTTGGAAGAGCAATTGCACTATACCTTTGCCAAAAGAAAGTTAGAGTTCTGGTAATTTTTCTCCCTTTACCATTTTCATTAATTTTTTTAGATCACAGTTTCATTAGTTAATAATTGTTTGTGGTCCATTTCATATGTGCAACTCTACTGTTTTATGTACTCACAACTTTGCACAATTATATAAGTGTGTGTTTGGTTCTGCGACTGGGAACATTAATTTTGAATGAATTGATTTTAGTAAAAAGTGACTTGATCGTAAAATTATTTATGTTAGAATTAATTCACGTCAAATACTACAAATTCTACCGCAATATCACCAAACATATCAAAATTAATTGTGTGAGAGTCACTTGGAGCTCTTGTTGACATGAAACCAAAGATACACTTCTTGATTTCATCTATGTTCATGCAGGTATTATTTGATTTATCAAAGTTAGGTAAAGTACTGAAGTTACATGTACTATTGTATGTATTGAAAAATTCTTACACTCAATAGGTTTGAAGTGGGAAGAGGATTCAAAAACAAAGAAACAGAGTCAATAGCAATTGTCAAATTCAATCCAAATAGCATTTTAATTGCTTATATTTAATTTTTAATATATGGATGGTACAAGATTAAATAAAATTGTAATAATAATGTGAAATGGAGCCTTTCATTGTTTAATAGCAAGGAGGGGAAGGCAGGGGAACTCTTTGAATCAATGATGTTTATAATTTAATAAAGATATATGATATATATATATATATATATATATATATATATATATATATATATATATATATATATATATATATATATATATATATATATATATATATATGGTGTAATGTAAATTGAACTTTATTTATACTAACAATTCATTCCTAATTAGATCTAATGCTGATAATTTGCAGATGTTAACAATTTCAAACGACAGATTTCAAAAGATTCTAAAGGAAGCCCCTCTTGAATACCAAAGCTACCTTGTCCAAGTGACAAAATATCAAGCAGCACAAAACTGCAAGGTACTTTTATGCGAATATCTTTAAATCCTAATTTCTAAACTTACATGTTAATTTTTATAAGTACATCACAAACTTTTGATTTTTGTTATCATTTTAAGGACAAAACCTTAAAATGTGGTGAATCACTTAAATATGTAATAATTAAGGGTTCGATCTATAACTGATGTGCATAAGAAAAATATTTTTTAAGAAAGGTGAATCCAATTTACTCCGAGTAATTGCATAATCATTTTAAAATCCAAATCATTGTGAAGTGTGAACAATATATAGAACAAGTTGAGAAAATTAATACAATATGCAATGTGGTTACTTGACTTAATACAGACATGGATTGTTGGTAAATGGATCACTCCAAGAGAGCAAAGTTGGGCTCCACGTGGAACCCATTTTCATCAATTTGTTGTCCCACCTATTTTATCATTTAGAAGAGACTGTACTTATGGTGATCTGGCTGCCATGAGATTACCAGAAGATGTGGAAGGTCTTGGCTGTTGTGAGGTAAACAAATCAATTTCATTAATATCTTTCTCATGTCGTTTTCTCTAAATTCAAAATTATACAAATTATTTGTTCTATTTAATTTATATATACAATATATTGTCAATCAATTGAAATCATCAGATTTTCAAAAATATTTGAATTTAGTCGTAACTTCCTTGATAGTGTAAATTTTTGTGGCATATAGTACACGATGGACAGAGGAGTTGTTCATGCATGTCATGCAGGAGGAGTGGTACATAGTCTTGAAGGTTGGTCTCATCATGAAGTTGGGGCCATAGATGTTAAAAGGATTGATCTTGTGTGGCAAGCAGCACTCAAACATGGTTTCAGGCTAGTTTCAAGTCAACACATTAAATGTGATTAAAAAAAATATTTGTCAAACAACTTTATAAAGTTGTGTCTTATATGTGTTTTGGTGATCTTTCATATCATGAGTGGCCATCAAGTGTGGTTGTATTCATTCAAGTTACTTTAATTAGTGTGATATTTATGTTTATTATTAAACGATCATTTATATGATCACATACACATTGATAGTTATTCATAATCATACCATAAATGAAGCGAAAGCAAACTTAGCTAGCTTCACATTTTAAAAATTTCTTCTATATAATTTTTAGTCAAATATTATGTTTCCCTCATTGAAAATAAGAAATTGATAAAAGAGTTATTGAAATTATAGTTTTTGATTATTTTAGTCATATGTTAATTACTTTTTAGATAGTGTTGAAATGCAGAAAGACAGAACACAAATAGATGGTGAATTGAGCCATGCTCTCTTCTTTTCATTCAATAATATCAGAAAATGAAAGTGTTGTTATCAACACAAACAAATGACAAAAGAGAAAAGGAATAATAAGCCGTGCAGCTAATTACAATAAGAATTAACAGCTAATCATATAATATTTAGGAAATCCTCCTCTATCTTATTAAAATTGTCTTACTTGAATTGAATTGTACCCAATTTTTTTTTTAAATAATTAACTGTGTTGATTTTAATAATAAAATAAGTTTTATTTACATTTATTAATAGTAGTTAGTAAAATAATTAAATAAATTGAGACACGATAAATAAAAATATATATATTAGTAAAAAAAAATAATTAATGTTTTATTGGTAATATAAAAAACAATTGATATACGACAAATAAATATTACAAATGAGATATTTGGCCATTTCGAAATAATACTAAATCATTAGTGCTCTGTAATTTCAAGAATCAACAACTTTATTTATTTGCCATTGAACACTATGCATCAATAGCACGGTTTATTAGATCAATAATGTGATATAGTTCGGTAGATTTTTTCACGAACAAATCACAAAAGTTAATATTTTAAATTAGGAAAAGTAACTACACTAAAATAGTAGGTTGAAATAGTGAAATTAATTAAAAAATGACACATGACTTCTCGCATTTCATTACTGTTTTTCATCATAACATTTAGTATTTTTCTTATTAGATATATCTTAATTGATTAGTTAGTTACACTAGTTAGTTATTTTACACTAGTTAATTGTTTATCTAATTGACTATATAGGTGTATATAACTCTTGATGTAAATAACAGTTCTCTCAATTATCAATATTATTCAACTTACTTTTTTTCATTTATCTCTTATCAATGGTTTAAATCAAGAATTATGATATGATTTCAGAGCGCTAATTATTCCTCTATTTTCTTTTTCAAAAAATTATTGGAAAATTTTTTATATAAGCTTAATTGATTTATCTTTTCTTTTTCATTTGACTATTGAACAATTTGTTCAATTTCCGCTCATTCTTTCTCAATTTAAAACTAATTCTTTTTGCTTCTTTCTTTATTTTCTTCTCTTTCCATCTCAAACTTCAAGTTAGAATTATCTCATCATCATGATGACGATAATTAAAAAAAACCATCAAACAATGAATATTTATGATAATATGTTTGCCAACAAAACTTTACCAAAATTCAACTCTTCTTCAATGCTTTGATATCAAATTTATTTCAACATCAAAAACTTTCGTCAAGTATGAAAAAGATGGAGTCAAATGCATTATTCAAATTCTCCTCATCATTAAGCTCAAGAATATATGCTATCAAAGTATTTGTTGAAGATCTTTCAAGAACAACAACATTTAATGACAAAATTCTTTCTTTTTAGTCAAATTACTGTTAAAAAAGATGCAAGCAAAGATCTTACATGAAAATGTAGATTATATCGATTCAACACTTACCAACAAAAAAGCAAGATTATTTTTATTTCTGAAAAAAAAAATTGATAATTAAGAATATATGACTCATGCTCCTTTAGATTCTTTAAACTCTTAATATATAATAGTGGTTCAAATGTATATACAACGAAATTCTTGTTTTATACATCTTATTACTAAATAATTTCCATAAATCTCATAATAGGTATCCAAAGATTTTTAGTGAACTTTGATAGGAACTTCTCTTGAAGATAGAATACATTGATCTATTCTCCACTGGAGCCAACTTATTTTATTCTTTTGTGTCGATAAGCTCCAATTACATCATATGAATTGCAAAAAAAAGGTTCTTTTTTAAAAAAAATATATATATTTATAGTTATTATTGCTAACTTTTTCCTATGAGAATTTCTGTAATTAAATGGATTATACCTATTTGCACAAATACCTCGACCATTCCTGCTTGTTAATACATAAAGTCCAATAAGCATATCTTGAGTTGGTAAGGAAATGGGATCTCCAATAACAGGAGATAAGAGGTTCGTATGAGAAAGCATAAGTAAACGAGCTTCTGCTTGAGCCTCCAAAGATAAAGGTACATGAAGAGCCATTTGATCTCCATCAAAGTCTGCATTGAATCCCTTACAAACTAATGGAACTAATGGATGTAAACAAATAGCACGTCTTTATTCTAAATTGGGTTGGAATGCATGTATGCCCAATCTATGCAAAGTAGACGCTCTATTCAGCAATACGGGATGTCCCTGCATAACTTCATGATGTATTTCCCATACAATGGGTTCTTTTTCCCTAATTTTACTCTTAGAAACCCCGACGTTTGAAGCAAAATGTTTTCGAATTAACCCACATATTAGAAATGTCTAAAATAGCTCTATTGCTATTGCTATTTCGCAGGGCAATCCACATCAATGTAATGAGAATGATGGACCTATGATAATAACAGAACGCCTTGAATAATCAACTCGTTTTCCAAGTAGAGTCTCTCGAAATCTTCCCTCTTTTCCCTCAATTATATCTGAAAATGATTTGTTAACTTTATTATAACTATCCCTCATTAGTTGTTCGCATATTCCATTATCAAGAAGTGTATCCACGGCTTCTACCAATTTTTCTTGACACATTACTAATTCTCCAGGGGGTAGATCTACTTGTTGTTAATAGATCAATAAGAGTATTGCTCATATAGATAACTCTTCTATATAGTTCATTAATATCGGAACTCGTTAGTTTCCCCCATCTATTTGAATAATTGGTCTCAATTTGGGGGGAAGAACTGGTAAGAGACATAAAACCATCGATTCTTGTTCTATATTGGTTCGGATAAAATGCTTAGATAACTCCATGCGTTAAACCAAAAAATTATTTCTTCTTCCAACTTTTCGATCTTCCCATTCCTTTTCATTGTTTGTGGATCCCTCTTCTCCTTATTCTTTACTTTCTATAAGCGACAAATCCATAATAATTCTTAAATCCAAATCAACTAATTGTTCTCGGATAACACATGCTTCACTAGAATTTCTCTATTTGGAAATGTATCCAAACCCTAAGTAACAAAAAAGAGTGGGATACTGTATTTCCAGAATTGAATTTCATATTCAAATGAACCTCGTAATTGTACGAGTGGGATACTGTATTTATTGCTAATTATCAAGAAGTTGCTTATGAGATTTCGTTCAAGAGAAGAAGAAAAAAAGGCAAAAGAAGATCTTGCATGGAGGAGTAGATTTGATTTAACACTTACTACAAAAAAAAAAAAAAAAGGAAAGAGTAAGATTGCATTAGAATCTTTTTTTTGTTCTCATTTCAAGCGAAGAATAAATCTTCCAAAAATCTTTTAGCCGATTTATTTATGTGATTTTAAAATCATTTAGTCAATGTATTTCGACATTTCATATATTTTGTTATCAATGTCTTTTTCAACATATTTTTCCAGACATTTTTCAAGCTTGAAGTGTATTAGGACATTCTAACTTGAGGGGTATTAGATGTACCTTAGTTGGTTAGTTATTTAAATTGGTTAATTAGTTATTTATCTAATTGAATATATAAGTCTATGTAACACTTAATGTAAATAATAATTATCTCAATTATCAATATCATTTAATTTACTTTTTTTTTTCTTCATATAGCTCTTATCAATGACTTAAATTAAGAATTATAATACGGTTAAAATTGTAAAAAAAAAAATAGCATGGTTAAAAAAACCATAATATTTATTCAAATAATTACAACGAGTTGGTACATTTTTTGACATGCCATGCCATGCCATGCATTGATGTTATATATCATTAAATTGACATTAAATTTTATTTTATTTTGAATAAATTGTGTTATACCCTAAAGGAGTAATAGTGCATATATTAAGCACTTATTTAATGCATGTATTTCAACGGCAACAAAAAGTGCATGTATGCATTACGATTTTTTTACCGGACATGTATGCATTAAGATGGCAAAGAATAATCCACAAAATAAAAATGAACGAGGAAAAAAATAATCGATAAAATCTTTGATACATTTGAGAAAATTTAGATATGAGTGCTTACAAAGTGAAAATAATCTAAAATTTTAATTTACTTAATATTAATTATATATGAAAAGGACGAGTCATTAAATGATTGAATTTTGGATAGTATATTCAACCAAACATCAAAGCTCTAAAATAGTCTTATTATAATATTGCCTTCACTTTATTTTTTAATTTTTATAAGGAATGCTCATAAATTCATTTATAATTATAAAATTTTAAATTAAACTAATGATAATATATTCAATTTAACAATATCAATATTTATCAATTGAGTTGAAATTCAAGAACATACAGTTTATTTCCTCTTTAATATAAAAATGTACAAAAATCACCAAAATCGAGAATGAACTTATTTAATGTTATAAAATTAAAATGCTACCTCAAATATATATTTAGTACTAAATATTGTGTATCACACTATGAAAATTTATAGTAAATATATATTTTTTATTAAATAGGGAAAAGATTCCCTCAAGTGTGTTTTTGACTGAGGGGAAAATGCGCAAATCTTTCCCCTTTTAAAATTTTCTCTCCAATTTTTATTTTTTGCTAAACTAGAGGGACTTTTCATATGAGAAGATCTACTTCCTATTAAATAGGGTATAAGTGGAATTCTAATCGTATATTAAATTAAGTTTTTTTTTTTGTTAAATATTAAAATGAGTTTTATTTTTTATAATTAATTTTGAACAAAAATTATATAAAAAATTTCTTATATATATATATATTAAGGACACAGATAATATTTGCTGTATTGGACAGTTATGATAGTATATGAGATAAATTTTGAGTATTTTATTTTTCAAATTAGTTAGATATAAGGGACCTGTTGGTGCCTGAAATGTACGTGGCAGACAATAGAGTAATGAATGATATATAATTTTTCTGATATATAGTTGTTGGTTGCATTAATTTGAAACCGTCCAATCAATAATTGTTCGATTGTTGGGGAAAAGCTAACAATTGGTAGTTATTAGTTGGATTGTAGTCGATTCAATGACCAAAAATTTCAAGAAAGGTGGCTGGTGTGATTTTTTTATTTTTTTATCTCTGCAATAAAATATTTAAATTAATAATATTAATATTTTTAAGTTGAAATTTTTCTAACCCTTATATTATTATTATTATAGGAAACAATATCATAATTTAGAGTTGGATTCATGTAAATAAAGTATTTCTTCAATCTTGACTAATTAAATTGGTACATGAATATATGCTTATATTATTTTTTTGCTGAATGAATATAGACTTATATTGGCATGTGAGTATGACCAAGAAACATATAACTTTGGATTGTTTGTCGAGTAAATCACAATAATTTAGTCTTGAAATTGTACGAATAAAACAATTTAAGTTATTTACATTAAAAAATACTTAATTACTTTAGTTTTTTTTTATAATTTAAATATTGATGTACCGAGAGAGTTTTCGAAAAACATTTCATTGGATTTAACAAATATTTCTACTAGAAAAATGTCAATTATAGACTATCAAATGTCTTCATTAATTAACTAAAACCGTGAGTAACTTAATAGTACTAGCCGCCTTCATACCCTTAATACTAAAAAAATAAAAAATAAAATCAGTTTGTAGCCAATTTAAAAAAGAAAAAGATTTGTAATTGTTTTGAACTTTAGCTCAATTGATAAATATCGATATTGTTCAAATTCAATATTTTACAGTTGTGTAAATTAATAAATTAATTATGATGTAATTTATCATTCCAGCTCTTCTAAATTAAAAAGAATGTAATCACAAATAATAGATTTCAAATATGTTGTTATTACATATTAAAAAAAGCCTTCACAAACTTAAGATAATTACAAATCATTTTGTAATCGGTGGGTTTTGTAACGGATAATGCTGCCATAAATTTGGATAGGAAACAAATTTGTGATAGCTTCGTCAGTCACACACTTCTGGTTGTTTAGTACGTCACATATTCCCCTTCTTCATTTTCCACTTCTATTTTCTTTTTAAATTTTTTTCTAAAAAAATTCATTTTTCATTTTCTCCCTTTATTTTTAAATTCTATTTTTTTCCTAAACTTTTTCTTAAACATTTTCTCTATGTTTCCTCTATTATTATCTTCTTCCTGTATTATCTACTATTTTTATTTTTCTATAATAAAGAATTTTTTTCTTTCTTTTTTGTTTTATTAAATTGTTTACAATTTTTTAAATAAATTTAAATTGTTTTTTTTTTCTATTTTAAAATAAATTTGTATGTTTTTTATTTCTTAAAATTATTTTTTAAATTGGTAATTTACAGTTTTAATCACCCCAATTTGTTTTAAAAAAATATAGTCATTTGTGATCGTTTAAACTTCTACAAAATGACCGACTTTATGTAAAAATAATTTAGAAAAGAATTTGTGATGGTCCAAACTCTCACAAATTTGTGCGAACTCATACGTTCATATTTTTGTGAAGGTCTATGATTAAAACCTCACAAAGTCTTTACCAAATTTAAATTAAAAGAAATCATGTATTTACGAGAGTCTAGACCGCTATAAACTTTACGACCAACTCAAATGTTAAGGCTTTTTGACTGTCACAAGCCTGCTACAAACTGATGATTTGTGTTGTTAATGCAAGCTTAATTGTAAAGGTTTTTGGCCATTATAGAATACTAGCTTTCTTGTAGTGAAAAAGTTGTGAGGGTTTTAGCCGTAACAAATCTATACGATTTTGAAAAAATTCTTTGAGAGGGTCTTTATCTAAAAATTATATTGTCTCAACAAATGTTAAATTAATCGACTTGATTACCTATTAAAAAAGAAATATTATTCAAAATCGATTATATTAATTTAATAAATGTTGTTTTATTCTAAAGTGTCAAAAAACTAGTTATTTATAAATAAATAAAAAACCAGTAATTTTACTATGTTACAATTAAATGTTCTAAAAAGTCATTTAAATTCATTTTAGATCTTCCTATGTCTTGGACCATATATGTACAAGTTAATGGCTCTTTTGATCCTTACAACTAATATAATATCGATGTCAATTCAATAAAATAAAAAAATAAAAACAAATGAATCTTTCAAAATTTAATCCATTAAATTAACATCAATCATATTATTGTTTTAATCTTCAAGACGAAAAGAGCCGCTACATTAAACTTTTGAGGAGTGTACCATGATTCATAGTGGAGAACTTATATCCATAATCGACCTTATACTTTGCGTAGGATTTAGACATACTGGATTCTTAAAGCATATATATTCTGCGGTTACCATCGAGCCATTGGTTAAAATGAATACTCAATAACTTCAAATGTGTGTCGTGAACAATAGAAGGTATAGCCCCTATTGGCCATTGAAATGCAAACTATAAATTCAAATGTGGTTGAAAAATAGAACAATGTTAGGAGCTAATTGAAATACAAACACCAATAGCTTCTATGGAAAGCTAAAAGCCAATAGAATTACAACATAATAACAAATAGTGACAAAACAACGGGGAAGAAATCTAATAAGACAGTCCTACAACATATGTAAATAAGATAGAATTTCAATACAGTATCACAATTGAAATTTACAATCACTTGTATATTAAAGATTAATCAATATAAACAATCTATACGTACCCAAAAAAAAAACATATAAACAATTTTATGATGTTTTTTGTACGTATATGTTATAGTTGCGAAATATAAGTTGTTTTGTTGATAACTAATCTCTACTAAAAAATCTAGTTTAGCATCTTAAACGAGGTCTCTCACTTCAAATATACTTTTAAATAAGATATTTTTTTGGTTAGCACAAGATTATATTAAAGCTTTAACTAATGTGTTTATTGCTGTAACTGGGAAAATGATCTAAAGGCCCATAAAGAAAAATCTATTGAATAAGGCCAGAGTCCAACATACAGCACCAGTATTGGGCCTGCATGAGAGTAGTCACAAAACAAACTTGACACGTGACGCTAGCGGTTTCCGTGAAATGGACACGTGTGCCGTTGTTAAAGTTTGTAAACCGCCAACAAAACAAACAAACAAACAAACAACGTTGTCCATACCTCTTTCTCTAAAAAATCTGCATTTTGGATTCAACACAGAACGAATAAGAAATGGAAAACAGAGCGCGCCTTAGAGTTCAAAACAAGAAACCAATTAAGCGTAGCGGAAGAAAACCGTTGGTGAAAAAGTTATTTGATTATCTCAAATCTGATACTTTTATGTACGCTCCTCTTGTCTCTCCTCAACCCTCTGTTTTTCCCTCACCCAACGCCTTCAAAGGTTTCAAATTAATAATTAACCATCATTTTCTTTTTCCTTCATTGTTTATTTTTTACTTTATTTGATGGTTGTTTATTATCTCAGTGGTGGAACTGAAAAGACCTATAAAAGAGAAGCATTGGTTTGGGAAGTATCTCAAATCTCATGGGTATATGTATGATCCGTTGCTTGAGCTTCCATTTTCACCTCAAGGTACTTTTTTTTTAATCTATTTTCAGCTATTTACCATATTGTCCCTGAACCCTGCTCGAGGGACCTTTCTCAGTACCTAACAATTTGGAAATAGGAAAAGGTTTACAAAACCATTTATTAATTGGATGCTTAGGTTTAGATTTTATTTTTAAAAATGGTGGATGATTTCATTAACATCATACTCATTATGTCTAGCAGCTCATATTATCCTTTTTTTAGCATAATTGGTAGCTTTATGTTGGAGTCTTGAACTTAAACAGACATACCAATACTCCAATTTAAATTATTTGATTGAAATGGAATACTGAAAAGTTGAACCTTTGAGTAATGCAAGAATCAAAATATTAAGAGTAAAGAAAGTTGATGTATTTTGAGACTGAAATTGTATATAGTATTAATTAGTCTCAAGGCAAGACTATTTGCTTGCGCTTGTCAGTTAGAAACATTGTGTAATCACAAACAAGGTATGATCCATAAATAGATTATAATTGTAATAATTATATAATTTAGTGCAAAAGACAAATAAATATACTAGGCTATCTATGACAGGTCGGCTTATTAAAGATATTAGGAATATCTTGATCTATTGTTAAAAGTCTCTTGACCTGAAACAAAAACAGGTAGACGGTAATCAACACCAGTTGCAATGTGGTTTTTCTTCAGTACAACTCTTTATGTCGCATATGCTCTCACGCCGGGGAAGAGGCAATGCGTGTTGTATCGGATATATTGAAAAATTAGGATATATGATCAGGTTACTGTCACTTGATTATTCATTGATTTTGTGGTGATCTGCTAAATTGCAGAACCTGTGGAGGACTGCGTAACAATAAGGAAGGATGTTTCAACTGGAAAGTCAACAATTAATGTCAACAACAAAGAAACTAATCATTTAGGAATTGTGAACCGAAGGTCTGAAAGCCAGGTTCCTCAAACGCATCTCTCAGATCACCGTACTCCGGGACACAAGGAAACTGTGAAGCACACCATATACCAAAGTTGTCGCACAACTTCAACTTCAAGTAAAAGTCCTTTGTTGCATAAAATGCATTAGTTAGTTTACTGCTTCAACTTCTCTGATATATCAACCATTTCAATTGATGATTTGTTGTTTGTTGTTGAAAATGAGATTTTATTTAATGATAGACACAGTATGGCTTATGCTAGAATTAGATTTAATGTTTCTTTAGATGTAAGACAAGACTAGGAAATTTAATCATTTTGATGGTTAATGTATTGTGCCAAATTGACAATATAGTATTTTAATTAAGAATTATTTTGACACACATAACTCTGCTTATGTTTTATGCTGCAGGAAATGTGACCCTCAAGTCGCCGCTGAGAGCTCATACTTGATGGAATCTTTTGAATATAAATAGAAACATAGAAGATAATAACCTATATGGGGTGTTGTTTTAGGTGTTTGGTGTTCATATGATGAATGTATTTAGAATTTGACTAGTTATAGTCTTTGTCTTTTGATAGAACATACTAATGCCAAATTTGTATTAGCTTATTTTGATATGCTTTACATGTAATGTATAAGTTGTTTCAATGTAGTTTGGATATATAGTAAAAGGACATGGAATTAATCTTTTTTCCTCTTGTAAGAGAATATTTGGTTGGTTTTTTTGTAAGTTGGCAAATTCTAACATGAACCACATTGATAGATGGTTCACCCATCGATGCTTAAAAACTATTTGAAACTCTATTGAGTACTTCTTTAAAGTATAATCTCACAATTTTATTTGTCTTTATATGTAAAATAGTGACCTGATTAGTGTGAGTTTGACGAGTTGCGTTTTAAGAGATTCAATTGTTTTTTATTTTTTTAGTTATTGAACTGACATCGATTGAGTTGTTTCAATTGTATAGATCAAGTGGAGTATTAACTTATTTTTGAAAAGAGTATATTCTTTTGAAAAGAATATAACCACTCATGATTGATCATAAATATGTAAATTATATTAACTATTGATTTGATTACTTATAATTGATATTATTTATTTTATTCTTTAAAGAGAATTATTTATTTTATAAAAGTCAAATTACTACAAAATAGATATTTTAGAGAAGTCAAATTCTTACAAATTAGATATTTTAGAAAACGATCTTATCAAAGGTTGATTTTGAAAAGTTTTGTACACAGAAATAACCTCTACATTGTCTTCCTTCTGATCTTTACTTAATGATTTGTTTTACATCTATCGACCTTCAACTTCAGTTGTTTAAACTTAACATCCCAGCTCCAGTTTTTTAGTTGAATTTGAGCTGTTTTTTCTTTCTGAATCTTGAACTTGATTGAGCTGTTGAGCATGCATGATATTGATGGTCTTTTATTTTTGGAACAAAATTTGTACGGTGATAGTAATTATAAGGTGACATTAATGACATTAATTATAATATTTTTTCAATGGGATCCTCTAATTATGAGATGTTCTACTTACAATTTAACATCTCTTGCTTTACATATTTAACAACTGTAAATATATACGGACAAAAAAAAACAATGGTTTAATACATCAATAACCTTAATAAAAAATTTATTTTCTTTTTTATTTATATATTTTTTTAATTTATATAAAATAATTAAATATATCAATTATTAATTAGATGGATGCGTATTATAGAGTTTAGGTCAGAGGCCTATTATTACCTTTGTTAGCTAGTCCTTA
Organism: Cicer yamashitae; assembly: GCA_037974755.1. Taxonomy (NCBI): domain Eukaryota; kingdom Viridiplantae; phylum Streptophyta; class Magnoliopsida; order Fabales; family Fabaceae; genus Cicer; species Cicer yamashitae. The sequence continues at coordinate 1,792,643 of JBBPBQ010000002.1, forward strand.
AGATGAAGGAGTAGATTATACTCCAAGCATCATGCATCTCTACTTAAGTGTTTTTCTATAATTAAATATAAGAAATCAATGGATATATTAGTTTTTTGTATTTGAATGTGGGACATCCTTTTTAATATTGATCGGATGTTTTTTTAACTCACCAATCAAAGTTAATTATAGATGAGTATTCAGAGTTGTTTATAAAGTAGCAATATAATATAATATATAATTAAAAAGGTCTATGGTCACTTAAAGAAAAACACTGAAATAGTTCCGTTTCCTTTTTACTCAAAAGAAACAAGCTCCAATTGAATGAAATATTAAAATTAAGAATCTATGATGGATCACTAAAATAATTGCAGTGAGATTTGGAGGCAAAGAAACACAATGAACACAGATGAGAAAAACTTATGCATCACAAGTCACAAGTCACAAGTACATGCTATGGAACGAACATTAACAATTAACGTGGTCGAAAATATTCATTTAATTTTTACTGCACCGGATTAATTAGTTTTGTGGCACACCATAAGAATGATTTGTTAAGTAGAAACAAGCCCCGAATATCTCGTAATGGTGGTAACTCTAGCATGCATATCATGGTCTGCCACTGTGCTTAAAGCTGTAAATCGATTATATATGCGTGGTAGCTAGCTAGCTACTTCTTCTTGATATATAACAGCTTCCTTATTAACTGGAATCACACATTATTTGCTTCCTTTTGTTGCCAGCTAGGTAGCTCGTTTTTGTGAATTTACAAGCCTACCCTAAATTCTACACAATTTTTTCCGAACAATTTAACATGGACCGCGTCCGTCCTCCGTGGACATGTAATTGAAAAGGTTTAAAATTGGATTTAAATATACAATTAATCCTTTTAAAATGTAAAAATAAGTTAATTTTAGTCAATGCAAAATAAAATTTTCAGTTTAAGTTAGTGTAAAATTCAAACATTTTTGTTTTAATCCTTAATATTTAAAGCTGTTATTTTTAAACGGATGAGTGATTAATTTTTAAATAACAAGATTTTATATTGACTAAAAATTTATTTGACCCATTCTTTTTATTATGTAAGTACTAAAATCAAATTTCTCATATTTTGTAAGGACTAAAACAATTTTTTTATTTAATTTGTAGAAACTAAAAACAAATTTCTTGAATTTTGCAAGGACTAAATTTAAAGTCATTAATTATTTAACTTTTAAAAAACTAATGGTGTTAAACATTAGGGACTAAAGTAAAAATATTTGCATTTTGCAGGGATTTAAACTAAAAAATTTATTTTGCAGGGACTAAAAACAATTTTTTTGCAATTTGTAAATACTAACTACATATTTAAGCTTTTAAAACTTCAACGATTAGAGAACTCTTAAAAATAGACGTTAATGATTATCTTCAATTTCATAATGGTTGTTGGGAGTCGGTTCAAAATTTCAAAGTCTACAATTACAATTCATGAATAATGGAATGAATATTTCAAGGTCTTATACTTTGATGAGTGAGATTTGCACATTCTACTGAGAAGAATGAATCATGAGTTTTCAAGTATTCATTAGAATTGAAAAGTAATTTTATTTGATATGTGGAATGAATTATATTGAGATATTCTCGTAGATGTAGCCATAAGGCGTCGAACAACATAAATCTTTACGTTTTCTCAATTACTTTCTTTGTAGTTTGCTCTTGTGTATTCATCAAAGATCCACGAGTGTGTGGGTTAATAGTTGACATGTGTAGATTTTTCCTAACATCAACTTACATGACATCAATTCTATAAAATAATAAAAAAAATAAATAAAGATATATTTTATATTGAATCAACACCAATTAGATTCATCATTTTAATTATAAAGACAAAAAAGATCGTGAACTATTACTTTTTAAAAGTATTAGAGATCATAGCTAAATTTGTTAAGCATTTTCTCCATTAAATCACTCATGAAAGTAATGCAACGTAAAACTCACCATGATAAACTCAAATGGTGATTAGCATCCTCAAGTAAGTTGTTTTATCTAATAAGTAACACCCCAATTAAGCACCTCGTTCTAAATTGAAAAAATTGGTGGATATTAAGGAGAGTGATTTTACAAAGACTCTTTTTATTTTTAGTCTTTGCATATTCTATTTAATAAAATGTATTATAATATGATAAATACTAACAAATGTAGTTGATATATGAGTTTAAGCCTTTAAAGGATCAAAAACAGAAATATTCAAATGATAACATATTAAAATATTTGTTTTCAGTTCTTTGAAATTTGTTATTTTCAATGTTAAAATTTGATTTTTGATTTCTAAATAAATATTTAAATAGTAAACTTAAACAATCTATTATATTGAGATATAATTTCAACGAAATTACATATATAACTCATTCCTTTATGAAAAAAAAAAATTTATTTCTTATGTCTCTGTTTGAAGAAAAGTAGAGTGATACATTTAGACTACTTGTTAATAAAATATTTATAAATCTTTTTTAAAGTGTTGGTCGGAGGAATATATAGTTATTGACAAAAGCATATTTATACTGTTTGTATAAGGTATTGAT
>JBBPBQ010000002.1:1795682-1811816 GCA_037974755.1 Cicer yamashitae
TTTTGATAAAAAACATTTTTTCTAGTAAAAGTTTTTATAGAAAAAAAAATTAAAAACACTTTTTTTATACACCATACATATTTGTGTCATTAACCATCTTCAATACTTCAGTAACACTAAAAAAACATATTATTTACTAATTATTAAATATATATTTTACTAACTAGTAAAATACATGACATTATCTATCTTAGAGTATTTTTTTAACCATTAAATTACAATACTCTAAAATAGTTAACACTTTACATTTTAATTATTAATTAAAATTTCTTAAATAAATAGTTAATAATTTATATTTTATTAGTTAATGAACAATTAATGTGATTATTAATATAAACTTCTATATGTGATAGATAAAATGTCTCAATAATAAATAGAAACAAATAAAATAGTTTTCTTTAAAATAATATACTGTTCACCGTATAAATAAAGTGAACAATACATATATATTAAATATTGTGTAAGTAATTTATGTTTAAATAACTTTTTTATTTTTTTTATATTTAAATATTATTAACTTTAAACTTTATGTTTAGAGAAATCTTTTTAGACACAGTTATAAAGACAAACATTATATATTATATACAGTTTTTCAATTTGAAATTATTTTTTCTATCTATTTGAATATTGTTTTCAGACCTCATAATCGATATTTATATTTAATTTTATACGGTATGAAAATCGTATGTACGGTACTGTTGAAAAAAGGGAGGTTGAAATAGTAGTAATGAAATAGATGGATGGGAAATTTGTGGTGATTGGTGGAAGTAGAAGACGCAGAAAATCCGGAGCGCACATGCATGTATTGAAAAGACTAGTCTATTGAACTCCTTATGATTATATGCTCTAGTCTTATCATGAAAGATAAGTTATGTTAGGAAAACCCCTCTTCACACCTAAAATAGGGGCCCTTCAAACCTATGCACGTGCATTTAATTTTATTTAATGTATATACACCCCACTCCACCTTAATCACAACTGCCTTCAATATATATATTACTCAAAATTTACATTTCTTGCATGCAACCCCAGCCAGTTATGGATATACTATGTCGTTGGATAATTTGACAAATATTTGTTTTATAATACAATACTATACATCTCTACATATAAATAGCTGCAATTATTGAAATTAATGTTGTACAAATACCTACCTATATACCATTTTAATCCAGTAATTAAATTCGACTCCACGAGAGGTACATCTATATGATTTTCTGTGTGTACAGTAGTTTACACTATTTTCAGCAATAATAGTACATATCAATCTTTATCTGGGCTAGGCTGGAGTCTTGGCTAGTTTCAAGATACTTCAACGTTAGATAAAGACCTATAAGAATTTCTCCAAATAAAATATTGGTCTCCACCCGATTCCATATTGATCTGGATATACTAATCAATGAATTTTCTCCCATTTCCTTCAATCCAATCATATCCATTTTTTTTAAAAAAATTGAGAAAAATAAATTATTATTATTATAGTTAAAGTGATATTAACGACTCTTTTTGGGATGAAGTGAGAGGTAATTATAAAGAGAAAAGTGAACATGGTTAGCTCACATCCATTAGGAGATGGACAATTGGCCACAACAAAGGTTTTTTTGCCCACAACTAGTTGTTCGAGCAATTATTAACGGGTCGAACTCAGAGTATACGAAGATCCATTTTCTTATAAATATAGTGTTATGGATAATGTGATTAATTGGCTCATTTAGAGGTGATAACTTACTTGATGAAGCAGATTCTGACTGTAACTAAGTTGATACAGTAACTATTCACATTAGTACTATATATATTAGCCATGCTTTTTTATATAATGTAATAAGTGAATTAATAGGTTAAAAATATGGCAAACAATATCAACGTAGATTTCTATAAATATTATATAATAGACACTTAATCAAATAAGTAGTGAATATTAGGGACTAGAGTAATAAATAAGTGATGTGTTTGATTTTTCCTTTTTATGCATAGACAAGATGATAAATATACTATTAGAAATTCGTACATAATTGCAATTGTCTAGTATTGAAACCCAAAATATTATAATCAATATAATAATGTCTAATATTTGCTACTTGAATTGAGACTCGTTATGTTCAATTTCTATTCTTAACAAAATCTAAAATGTTATCATTATTAATTATTAATAATGATGTTGATGAAAAAAAATAATTGAAAAATTGAATGATGTTTTGTAAAAAGGGGACTTGAAAAATCTCATAGGTAGTAACGGAACATTGCATATCCGATCACAAGGTCCTGTGATTGAGATAAATTACTATTTAGTGTCACTATCAATCCACCACAAACAATTCTGTTGCCCATTGACAGGCCTCAAAACTTTTCTACCATTGTGAATTCAATTATTGAGAGGAATGTCCCCTTCATTTAATTTGCCTATATATAAGCACCTATCCTTCCAACCCCTTAAATCATTAATTATATATGAGCCGATCTCATTATCATCTTTTTTTCTAATCTCTTTATAATTCTCTCATTGTTTAGTTTCTAGGAATTGCAGGGCCAAAATGGGAATAAGGCAAGGTTTGCATGTAAAAGGAAGAAAGAAGAAGGCAAAACTGTGTTTGGCAAAAAAAGCCAATGCTGGAAAAAGTACTTCCTTACAAAAGAAGTTTCGAGAGCTTCAGAGGACTATTCCAGGAAGCCTGCAGCAGGGATCGAACATGCACAATTTGTTTCAAAGCATTGAAAAATACATATTTTTACTTGAAGCTAAAGTCACTATTTTAAGGTGCTTGTCCAACTCCTATGGGGTATAAGCAAGAAAAAATAATAATTAAATCTATATATATTTTATCTCTAGAGAAAGAGATTGCCCCATAAAATGGGTGACGATAAGGCTATAAGATAAAATAAAAAATAAACAAAATTTCTGAGATAACATTGCAGGGCTTAATTATTTCTTCCGGGTGTGGATGGAATAATGTATAAGCTTGTAATTTGTTTAAACTCTAGAATAAAAGAATTATGTATTTACTTTTTAAATCGTAATTTTCACTCACTTCTCCTATTATTCTCATTACCATTATTTCATACTCAAGTTCTCCATAGCTATTTCATTTCTCTTTTCTTTCTATCCCTTTTCCTAGAGCATCATTTCTAGTGATTAAGTGAATTAGTTCTTGAGATTGTGAATTAAGTGAACTTATGTGGTTTTTGTATTAGCATACTTTATGCTTAGAGACTTAGAGTGGTGCCTAGCTTATTAATTCATTTTTCTTTTTCTAAAATGAAAAACGCATTGTTGATTGAGAAGGCTAACATCGAAAACTTTTTGACTATTCAGTTCTTTTGGCCTTATCCTTTACCTTGTAACCCAAAAATATTATCATTACATCACATTGTAATCCTATTTCTAAGTATGGAACAAGAGAAATATCTTTTTTAAGTATATCCACAAATATCTAATATCTATATTTAGAGAACCAAATAAAAATTAAAAAATAAGTGACACTATCTTTGTTTCTAATTATATGCATTATAGACGGAGTAGCTAAAGTTGTAGATAAATTTGCTTTTCACAGAAAATTTATTCATGATTTTATTTGGTGAGATTTAATTCTTACTTTAAAAAGAGATGATTGTTAAAAAATTAATAAATTAGCGATTTGATGATATGCCAACTTTACTTGAATTGGAGATTTTATAATATATCTTTACACATACTTTATTTAGAATAAAATATGAACAAAAACTAATAATTAAAAAGTTGATATATTTTATCTTAAATTAAGATTGGGTACATCAAATTTTTTATTATAATCTTTACTTGTATTTAATTCGTATTTTAATTTATTCTAAAATAGAGGAAAATGTTTTTGGATGAAATTACTCACTTTCTACGTTACATAATAAATGTAACTATATCAAAAAATATTATTTTAAAATTAATATCATTTTTAAATATTAATATAATTTTAATTATTAATATTTTAATTATATTCTTCAATTATTAGTATTTATATAACTTTTAAAATATTAATTTTATTACTTAGCATTTATAATAATAAAAAATATATAAATAATTAATAAAAATAATTTAATAAAATAACTGTTTTTTTTAATTGTTGTATATTTCTTTTTTATCAAAAATAACTATTTTTGGTCTTTTATATCTAAAACCAAATTCTTTTATCCTCCCTGGAAACACTGGAAACACTCAAATGTATATTTATGTTGTTAGGCTTAATTGCAGTTTTTGTCCCCCTATTTTAGCTGAATCACGAAAATAGTCTCCCATTTTATTTCACCCTAGTTTTGGTCTTCAAACAGAATTTTGGTCCAAACCTCGATGAAGTGTCATTTTTTTGCGCTTATTTAAACCACACCATGCCTCAAGATCTTGTGGTGCAACAATTGTACTTGAAATCTATGATTATAAATGGTATGGTGTGGCTTAAAAAATGATATTTTATCGAGTTTTTGACCAAAATTCTATTTGGAAGACTAAAAATGAGAAGAAATATAATAATAGATTACTTTCGTAATTCAGTTAAAATAGAGAAAGATAACTACAATTAAACCAAATTTTTAATAGTTTGCAAATCTTTTAAAGTATATTTTGAGATGTATTAAATAATTGACTTTGTTTTCACAAAAAATGAAGAAAACATGAAGCAATCATATTGCGTGTTGGTTGGCTTAACAATGAGGTCTAGGGTAAAGGCCTAGTTTAGGACCTACCAAAAACGAAAATAGGGGATGAAGACCCATCATTGAAACTTGCAGAGATGTAAACGTATGATAGTGGGTCCCTTCCACGTTTGCACATGCGTGTGTTGGTCCGAGCGTGCGTGCACCAATCACAGCCGTTTTCTTGGACTCGTGTATCGTTTTCATCTTTGCAGGCTTCATCTCTTGGGTGGAAAATGGAAATTATACAGTCACAATACATTTAAGAACACACATTCAAAAATATTATTCTTTTAAAAGAAATGATAATACTGTCTTTGCAATATTTGTTAAGCAATTTAAAGAAAAAATATTATTTTGAAATTTATGTAATTAATATCTTAAAATTTTGAACAGTAATTTTTTTAAAAAAATTATATTTTATGTTGCTTAACAAATGTCTTAGCATTACCGATTATTTAATTATTTTAAAAATAAATATTATTTAATAATTTTTATCATTTATTTTTATTTATTTATGTGTGTATTTAAATAAATGTCTAAGAATCTTGTGATTAAACAAAAGTATTTTCTTTAAGTATTTGAATGAATGACATATAAATAATTTCTCCAATCTCTCTTCATTATTATTTATGATTCTTATTAGGTATCTCATATATTAAATATAAAAATTCAAACTTGAGTTTATCACGTTATAAAAATCTAATCTCTTTTAAAACTCATTCTTCGTTGATTGTTTCAAGGATAGGATACTTTTACATATTTATACACCTCTTTTAAGGCTCATACATTCAATATAGATATTTTTTGTAAAGCAATCATTAATAAATATGTAATACTTGAAGTTTAGCCTTACACTATTAAATTAATAAATTCCACAATTATATCAAATGAGATATAAACGACTTTATTGATTTAATTGTTAAAAAATAAACATGTGCAAAGTACAAAATTATTTTACTTATGCACTTCAGACAAAAAGTTTATATTAAAAGACAAAGTAAAAATGAGTTATAATCTTATGAACAAAACAAGTACTTGGTTACACAAATAAGTTATGTATTTGATTGTGTTTTGTTTTGTCTCTTTGAATACATTATCTTTTTACTGATTTCAAACATTTGGGAATTATTGAAAATGGATACTCCATCTGGTCTTAACTAAATTTATAAGCAAAAATACATAATTTTACACTTAATAAAAATGTTATTAAGTATATTTAATTTTTTTAATTACATATAAAAAATAAATATAATTACTAACTTATCTCTGATTATATTTTTTGTAAAATTATAATTAACTTATCCAAGAGATGAAGCCTGCAAATACATATTGCGTATATTGTTTTATCTTTTTCTAGACATATTATCATTCTATCTAAATTATATAAGAAATTTATAATTTTTCTAGAGCGTTAGAAGTGATCCAAGTAGACTTACACAAGAAGTTTCCTGTTTAAACAATAGTATCCAAACACATAACGAAGAGTAACCCAAAAATAAATGATGTGTGAGATGAGGCTGCATTGGCAACTAGATAGAGACTGGACTATATATGAACTATGGACTGGAGAGTCGCCAGAAAGTGCACAGTAAATGTCTACGATGGATTGGAAACAATACTTATTTATTTATTTATTTGTATCCTTAACAATTAGTCATATATTTCTACATCTTAGTATATTCCACCTTTCATATTGTATCCAAACTATCTATTTTATTTACAAATAATAATCATAATAAATAAACAAAATAAAATTAAAATTTTCATAAAAGAAAATAGATTCTAAAATTTCAATTTTTAAAATTCTAAAAATTCGATTTTGAAAATTTCAAAACTCAATTAATATTTTGAAAAGGAGAACACTTAACCCTATTACAGACATAAATAGATAAGTAAGGTGATAAAATGCGCTAAGATGTTTTTTCTCACTTTATCATTAAATTATCTAAAGTGTGATAGGTAAATTTAGAAAGATGAGTTGAAATTTTAACTTTTTTATTTTCTTTGACGGATTAACAAGTTGACTCATTAATAAAAAAAATTTAAATGTATTGAAATTAGATAAATTAATTGGTAAAAAAGTTTAAAGTTGATCTATTAAAATTCAAACAATTAACTAAACCAAAAATATATATTTCAAACATATAATACTCAAGTGATGAAACACTAAGTTTATTAGACTTCCCAAGAAAGTAGACCAATGCATAGGAAATATAAATTAGTCAATAAAACATAATTGGAAAAGAAAAAAGAAAAAGACTTTTTACATTGAATGATTAGTCAATATGCTCTTTTTAATTATTGTTTCATTTTTAAAGTGTATTAAACATGATGAATCATCTTTTGAATAATAGAATCTGAAATTTTATTTCATCTTATCTATTATTGTCTCGTTAAAAATTGATTTTGTAATTATTTATTGCATTTTTTTTCACCATGATTTTATTCCTCTAAATATTTCGAGTAAGATTTTTAAGAATGTAGTAATTTGTATCTCTTTGGATTTTTGATATAGCCTCTCAAATATCTTATTTTTTCATTTTCATTTTTAATAATAATTATATAGTGTTGCAAATATACGTAATTGACTTGAGATACCAACATAATTAGAATATTAGTTTAATCATATGATGCATTTACACTTTACTTTTACTAAAATAACCTAAAACTCATCAGCTCAACCTTTATATAATTCGCACATAAGATAATCTAAAATTCATTGGATGAACCATTTTGTCAAACTTACATAAGTACCAACTACCAATCACCTCAAACACTCATGCATTGCTTTAAATTGATGATCGATCCGGTCAAGACAATGGATCAGTCGTCGGAACAATAAGTTACTAGTTGAATCAAATAACCGTAAATTCGGTCTATTTTAAAATAAAAATAAAAATTTGTGACATTAGTTTAGTACTTAAAATTTGGTTATAACATAAAATTTACTTAATATATTTTTGATACATTATTTAATATAAACATGCATATTAGTTATTTTTTTGCATACAATTTAGATTATGACTCTATAAAACATTAAATATGCTATATATTTATTTAATTAATTTCAATTATTCAAAGTTGTTTGTTATACATAATAAAATTCTCATTATTCTTAAATCGATAAATGTCAAAATTATTATGTGATATCATATTCCAAGTTTGATAATTTTTTATAGTATTTGTTATGGCGTTTAAACAAATCAAAATTAATAATATTCATGATTACGAGATTTGTTGGCTTAAAATTTTTTAATTTAAATTCTATGGTGATTAACTTACACAGTGAGTAAACTGTGTTGAAATCGAGACTTCCAACTTAAATATTTGTTCAGTTGAGGTAATATGTAATTTAAGAATAGTTGAGAGAAATTTAAGATTATACATATATGTATAAATAAATAAGGGTATCAAATAAGAGTTAGTTTTATTATGAGAGAAATAAATGTTAACCATCAGATCAAATCAACAGTTGAGATTAAATGATTAATTCAAAAAAAATATATATATACACCTTATCATTGTTTGATATCTCTTTCTCGGCGTAGGTTAACTATCCCCTCTCTTCACAATTTATTTAAACCGCCATACTTTTGTTTGGTTCCCTGTTCACTGTCGTTGATTCCTTATCGTTAGAAGTACACGTGCCATCTTTAAATTCATGGCACTATTAGATCTTAAAAAAAGGAAACCATTCCCAACTTGATTACTGAAACCCATTTGCCATAGTTGATTTCCCAACTTGAAATCGAAGATATTCCCAACCTGAAACAAATTGGTAAAACCAATGGTAGAGTTATAATCGCTTACATATGTATCATAGAAATAGGTGCCCTTCTCAAATAGAGATTTCTTGTTAACAAAATAAAGCTTTCCAAATTTTTCCTTCAGATCAACCAACTTTTTTTTTTTTTTTTATAGATGAAAATGCATCCGAAATTCTTTTGTTTTTAATAACTAACAACACATAAATATTATCAAAAATAAACGATTAGCGAAGTTATAACCTTCCAATGAGATGTTGAAGATTATACACACAAAAAAAGATGATGATGAAGAGAGGGGAAAGTTAAGAGACGGACGTCGCGTGCGAGTAAGTTTTTTTTTTTAATGAATTAATTATTTAATCTCAAATGTCATTTGATCTGATGGTTGAAATTTTATTAATCTCATTTCTTATAATAAAAAACATACACCTGATAATTGTTCGATCCTACCAGGCGAATCCTTTCAGTTTTTAAAACTAGTCCCGCCATCTCACTAGCAAGTTGCAATTGCAAATTGAAATATTACCATAAATCGTGGACCCCAACTGGACCACTTTTGTAACACAACATTCTTTCTAGTTTCTCCTCCCGCAAATTTAGCTCAACAACTGATCATGTCCGTAAATAATTTTGAGAAAGATAAATAAATTTTCAAATTAAATATAATGTTTTAAGATCATATTAATAGTTAGAGGATAAATTGAAAAAATAATAATTAACTCTACATTAAAAATTAAAAATTACATTTATTTTAAGATAATTTTTTAATAAAGTGATACTGGTTATAAGATTAAAAGAATATCATTTTATATATGTATTTAGTAAAATTTCTCATTTTTCAAAAGCAAGTATAAAATTTTAATTAAGAATTATATTTGAAAAATATTAATTGGAGCTAGTAATTCGGAATAAGAGTTAATTACTCCAATTCATAGGGACAGTTTTTCTTTCTTCAAAAGAAGCTTAAATTAATAAACAAAAGTTATAGAGTGAGTCATAAGATGATTAAGTTGTTTTGAAGAGTTGAAGCAACTACCCATATTTCAAAAAAACAAATTTGTGGTTTTTTAAAATTCCCCAAACAATTATTGGCCATATAATTGTGTCTTTGTACTTATTCCACCGATCCCATAACTTCTTCATAGTAAAATAATGGATTAAATATATTATTTAATTTTTTATTTTGTCTCATTCATGATTTTAATTTTCAATTTTTTAAAATATATTGATTTTATATTTTGAGATGAAAGTGTATAATTAACAGCATCAATAATTGACTCGATTGATAAAAAATTAACTCATAAATCACACTGAAGATCAATTCTCATTCTCGACATTAGATCTTCTTATGGATAATTTACACGTATTTTTGTCAGTTAAACTTTCTTTCATAATTAATAAAGGAGTATAAGGAACGTCAATGAATGTTTCAATGAAGCAGCTAAGAGCTAGCAAATGTCGCATATATTCAAAAAAGAGCTTGGAGAAAGCGTAAAGTATGTGAAAGAAATGAGATGAGATGGCGACAAATTTTGGGACGCATGCACCCTTGTTTCCCTTATTTTCCTAAGCACACATGAAATTGTGTCTTCATATGGTCCCATTGCCATCAACTGTCCACAAAATTCGTTCCTCTATAGATGTCGTCCTTCACTAATTAAATTAACAATAACAAAGCAATGATAATAAGAATAACATTATTGTTCGGAAATTTGCAAATATGTTAAAAAAGAATTTAGACATGTGCCAACAAAGGGATAACATGAAGGTAACATTTTATTGAAGTGTATAATCAAGACGGAACATGGGCGTGTTTTGGTAGACCAACAATATATAATCTGAATATTTAATTTTTTTTAAGAGTATTATAGGACTCAAAAAATGTTAAGAGATAAAAGTTTATCATATACTAGAGAGTTCAGAAACAAAATAGAAGACAAAAAAGTCATAAACAAAATTATATTTTAAGAAGAAAAAAAGGGTCCATATTTTTTTACTAAAAAAATAGTATTAGATTTTCAATGTTATTTATGATTAAATAAATAATTATTCTTTTTGAGTATTCAACACTTTTTTTTAGTATAGATCCAATTTTTAAGATTTAAACAATACTTCTAAAATATTTGGAACGAGAACATTGACGAGAGATATGCATTCGACAAACTATATAGACTGACAACAACAAATATTAGATACTTAATTTCTAAAGTTTATTACTAAATTAGAAATAGATTCACACTTTTAAAAACTTAAATATGTCCTCTATATTTTTTAAAATGTCCTTTAACTTTATGTAATTTTTATGGTTCAATCAAATTTTAATTCTCTCTACATTCCAATTCCAATAGAGTTTCTTTACTTGAAATTTTACATTCAAGTCATTTAATTTCTTACCCTTTTAATTTTAATTCTTCTATATTTATGCCCTTTATTTGATGTCAACACAAATTTCTTGTCTTTTAATTTAATTGTCCTTCTCTCTTCAATGAAGTATTTTTAAGTCAAATAACCTTTAACATTTCAATCAATTTAACTTTTAAAATACAAATTTTTTTGTTTTAATTCTTCTCAGTCGTACGAATCAGTTGAATATTTATCTGTGTTTTGAATTCGATTGGTTTTCTTAGACCAATAATTACAACAAACAAATAGATATTATTTTATTCATTTTCTCCCCATGTTTTTGTTTATTTTAAATAAGTAACTAAGTACGTCACATATTCTTCTAACGTGAGTTTCTTAATGGACGATATGTGAATTGCAAGAGTTTGATATTTGATAGAATGAGCAAAAAGGAAAGGTGTAATATATTACGAATTTGCTTACGATGTTTCTTGGTAAATTCTAAACCTTGTTAAGTGGTTTTAGGTATTTAAAAACTGTTTATTATTTTTACGACGTTATATTTTATTTAATAAAAAAATATGTATTTTTTAAAACGGAACTATTGAAATCAACGCAATTCGAATTAGAGTATCAACCATAAAAACAAAACAAGACTCAACCTTTTACTTTTAGAGAAGACAACCAATAATTATGAAAGTTTTGAGTAAATTTTAGTTACGCTTACGATAGACTATTTGTAAGGGTTGTAATTCTTTTTAAAAAAATGCCGTCTTGGTCCACTAAAACATTACATTGCCAATTTGTCTAATTGACAAATTATCTCGTGGGAAACAAGTGGGGAAAAAGATGGGCAACACGATTTGATTGGGGGAAGATAAAATTAGATGTGAGAGAGACAATTACAATAAATAAAAAGAAGAAGAGGTGGAAGTTCACTTTTGAAAGGGCCATGTGGAGAGCATGTGGGGATTTCATTGTGCTTTTTTTTCTTCAAACCAAAATGCCAAATCCCCAAGTGCCCGGGAATTCGAATTCCTGTGGGACCTATTGGACTCATATCGACATGTTTTATGGATCATGTCAATTTTCTTCTAAGTATTTCTTTTTCCTTTCTCCTATAGCTTCCTCATATACCTACGTCACGTGCACCCATTTATCTTTCTCTTTCACGTACATAATACAACCCCAACCCTAACTAGAATCATTCTTCTATATATGCACTCGCAATAGTAATGATTGATTCTTATCACATTATATTAATGATCAATGACGCATGTAAAGTTTTGTTTAAATTAAAAATTTGTAACGACGTATCTAATATCTAATAATCAATATTTATTTATATTTTAATAAATTTATTGATTATATATATTGATTTGAAGTTATTTAATAAAATACTAAATATTTTTAAAATTTTATTATAATTTGTATATTTAATAATTTTTTATTTAAAAATCTGATAGTTATAAAAATTATTAAACGAAATTATTTATTTTATAGTTATTTTTGAAGCAATTTGATCCCTCGTCAATATTATTTGTGAGTTTACAATTATGTTTTTATATATAATTAATGACTTCAATTATTATGCATTATTATTATCAATATCAAAGTTTATATAAAAAATATCAATGTGAAAAATGTACTTTCTTTTTATATATAAGAATTTTTTTATTAACATAAGTATAAAGAGGACTCTAACTCATTACAAAATTACAAAATTTTCACTTAATGGATTAGTGCAACAATCAGAAAATCAATCTAGTGTGCCAACCCTCATATAATGTAAGAACCACCCAAGATACAAAATCTTGATTTGAGCTATTAAGATATTACAATCAGTTACTCTATCATTGAAAATTATACTATTCCTAAGTCCCCGTAAATGTTAATGTACATATGCATTCAATAATATCTTATCCTATAAATAATTATATAGATTAATTAATATTTTAAAAAATAATCTAATAAAGTAACCAAATGATGAGATTCGCTCGATAGGATTGTATGTAAAAAAATGGATTTAATTTATCTAAAATACATGGTTAATAAAGTGAAAAATCGATCAAGGTTGATTTTCTTTTTCTTGGGTTCATAGCAAGGCTAATATTTTAACCACATATAATTTGTTATACAAGTCTATAATATTAATAATTAATATAATTAGTAACAATTGGTATAACTAATTAGTGAGTTTATATTATATGAGAGAATTGTGGAGGATAAATTGTGGGTCGATGGGTTAAAGATCGAGATATTGGTGAACATTGCTTTAATTATAAGGATTATATCTCACAACGCTAATTGAGGTTCGAGATATTAAAGATGAGAGGTGAAAAGGCAATTTGAAGGTATATTTAAGTAGTTGCCCTGTAGAAGACTAGTTCTTGACCTATTGGTCAAGTCTAACTTTGACTTATTTAATTAAAAGGTTAGGTTCAGAATTTTTTTACGGTCTATTAAATTAAATAGATCAGACTTACCTTATAAAAGAATTTATTAGGTCTAATATATATATATATTAACATTGTTATTTATTAATATTAGTATTTATTATTTTAAATTTGCTAATTATGGATTTATTTTGTTTCTTTGTTTTTTTGGAACATTGTTGCAGACTTGTTAGTTATAATTTTATTAGTTTACATTATTTTTATTATTTATTAGTTTTCCTTATATATAAAGATTTAGTTTAGCCTATTTAAAAAAATGTAATATATATTATTTAAATACTTTAATTTGAAATAGGTTTTTAAATTAGTTTTCAGGTCATGCCAGATTTTTAAAAAAAGGTTAGGTACGAATGATATACCGTAGATCAGACTCAAGCTTAAAAAAATAATCGTACACCAGACTCAAACATTTCAAAGTCTTGTCTGATTTGGCCAATTCTCACCGCTATGTGGAGGTATGTGTCATTGATGTTCATAAAGTATTGAATAATGTAAATGCTGTTTTTTTTTTAATTTATTAATTATAATGTTCTTTTTATAAATTAATTCAAATAGTTTATAGTTTATATATATTTTTTTAATTTTATCTTTATTAATTTTAAATTGGCGTTGTTATCTACTTACATGTATGAAATGTGAGTGATTGTCTATATGTCAGTCTAATGAATTAGATGATTGTATCTTTAAATAGTTTTACATGGTCGAATAATGACAACAAGTCGTCTTGTCATGTATATCTATTTAATAATCAACTTCTAAAAATAATTACAATTTTATCAAATCTTCCTTGTCTTTAGTGTAAAACTAGTTACACTGCATTTTGTTTTCTCTTTTTTCAACTATAAGTGTTGTGTTTTAAGTTTAAATATTTCATATTATGTTAAATAAATAAAAATAATTATTGAGGACATAACTAATATCAAATCTTTAAATTAGTGTGTATATATATATATATATTCATTTATTTATTAATAAACAATTTTATTTGTGAAATATTTTAACGTTATATTATATTTATGCATCTAAACATGTACTATTAAAATAATTAATATTGTATTGGTATTTTTTTTATCCTCTAGTTTTTAAGAGAACAGTGTTTTAGTAATCTAAAGTTTTATTTATAAATAAATAAAATATGATTAATTATTTATTTAAACTAAAATTTAAATTCAGATTTTGTTTTAAAAAATTGTAACTTGTTAACTATTTGAATTTATAAGTATAAAAATATTGGTATATTTTTGCTCATGGGTATTTATTTTCTATTAATTTTTTTTTGGGTCTGTTTCTATTAATTTTTTTTAATTACTTTAAAGAGAAAATAACGTTATTGAGTAGGCTTTTGTAGGTTCACTCTAAAATAGAAAGCTGGGTACGTTGACATGAATAGTTGAATTGATAGCCTCTGTAAAATCATATTTATCAATTATCACATTCTAACTCCAACATTCAAGAAACATAGCAAATCAAATTACAGTGGGGGAAAGCTTAAGGGGCCTAAGGGCACATTACCTTTTATTTCTTTTGATGGTTTTATAACACGGTAATCAATAAAAATAAGGGCACATTAGATCTGTTTTAATTATGATTGAAAACATGCCACATGCATAAGAATTGTATGGTAGACAAACACTAATTTACATGAGAACAAATGCCGAAAGAAAAATGCTCATTTCATATGCTCCGAAAGCTATATTACTATCCATCAAATCAAATCAACGAATAAATCATCAATTTTCATGTGATCCTAATAAATCACGTACATTTATCTTTAATTTATAATTCTATTAGTATCGTTAATTTGGACGTTTTGTTTATATTTAAATAAAAAAATCTCGCAGTATGAATTAATTATTCATAAAATATATTATATATTTTAAGATAAAAAAATACATCTAAATTTATAAGAGTTTATAGAATAACATTCATAAATTAGATCCACCATATATAAACAATAAATTTATATTGAGATTATCTAACTAATAAATAGGATAATTCACTACTTGATATAAACAAATAATAATTCAATTAATTTTGTTAATCAAAATTAGTAAAAATAGAAACAGCGTGAAAATAGTTTATAGGAAGAAAACTTTTTGGACAAAATAAAACAATTTATTTACGTTAACCAATTTTATATAATTAATATTGGTGAAGGTGAATTTCATCTTATCTACAACTTAATTTGTACTTATTTATAGCACCGGATGTGCAGAGGTTGATATTATATTAAGAATGTAACGTAGAATCAAAGTATTTTAAATTTTATTATAAAATGTTATTATAATATTAGTGGAAAATATGAAAAACAAATGCAATTAATGTAAATTGACGTGGCTGAAATTAAATGATTGTATTCAATCCGTTAATTAACTCTAGTTAAGATTGAAACCTTCACGTGAATTTGAATTTCAGTTTTACTTATCTCTCATTTAATTTTGCATTTCCAAAGTCCATTTCCACCGAAAATCGAAAATGAGAGAATTAAGACAAAAAAAAAAAATTGATATGACCAATAAAATTAATCTTTGTGATTATCTAAACCAATGAAAAAAAATTATATACGAAGATATTTTTCTGAAATGTAACAAAAAAACAAAATTGTTTTCTCAATATATTTATTTGCTATTAATTAATCCATCAATCACTATTATTATTTATGTGTCTTGCTCAAGTTCCAAACAAGAATTTCTCATTTTATACTTAAGGTTCCAAAGATTTATCTTGTATATGGTTTGCATAATAAATTATTTTACATACATATAGTACTTTGATCCCACTTTTATTTAACCGATATTTAAGAGAGACACATTAATAATTAAATAAACATGTTTATGATATATTAGTTTAGTGGTGAGAATTTGATATTATAATTTCAACAAACAAAATTTAAATTTCCTTAAAAATAG
>JBBPBQ010000002.1:1812316-1847082 GCA_037974755.1 Cicer yamashitae
ATTTTCTTCACATTTTTTCTAAACGATATTCAAGAGATACACCATACAAAAACTAAATTTCTTTTTTAAATTTATTGATTTGTGAAAATTATCTTTTAACAAATTGATCGATAACAAATATTTATGTCGTTTTGATGTAGTAAATTATTCTTTATGTATTATAATTTTTGTGCAATGTAATTAGTTTATTATGTTTTTCTATATATTTTAATTTAAATAATATTTACAAAATACACTACTAATAAAATACAAATTTATGTGTGAATTAATCGAATCAAGAATGACAAACATTTGTTATAAGTAAAATTATAAAGATAAAAACCATATTTAACCCAATCATCCGTACAAGTGATGTTAGGATATAAACCAAACTAAAGTTTCAATTTGCTATTTATGAAATGAGCAGCTAAATTGAATTAAATATTTAAAAATATGACATAATTGTTCCTGCAGCCCCTTAACTTAATATCAGGTAACACTTTCGTCTTTTATTTTTTTTTTCTTTTCGATTTAATCTTTTATTTAATTTTAAGTAACAATTTAATCCTTTATGTCTTAAAATGTCAACAATGTTTTCATTTTTTTAAAAAAAATTCATCAAAAATTTCAAACAAAACCCATAAAATTAATTATCATATTCAAAATAATGCAAATTTCATTAAATTCATAAATCAAATCTTCAAATAAACTCGTATTTTCATTCTTTATTTGAATATTTGAGTTATGCATTTGATTAATATATGAATTTCCTTGAAATTGGTATTGAATTTTATGGGTTTTGTTTGAAGATTTTAATGAATTTTCTAAGTTTCTGTAAAGAAATGATAACATTCTTGACATTTTAAAATATAAAAGATCAAATTGTTACTTACAATTAAATAAAAGACTAAATCGAGAAAAAAAAAAGATAAATAATTGACGTATTACCTGAAATTAAGTTAAAGGACTGCGCGAACAATTATGCTTAAAAATATTCATCATTCAATTAATTAAGGATTTATTTTGGTGAACTTGGGATGTACAAAGGGCATATTAGGTTAGTGCGCACCTTAATATTAGAAGAGATAATATAAAAACAATATTGGATAGATCTCATGATAAGTCGTACCAAATAGTAATATACAAACCTTTTTTTTTTTTATAAAAAATTAATCAAGAAGTAAAATTAATGATTAACTTTTTTAATAATTTAGTTGAGTAATATGATTAAAAATGTTAATAATCAAATAATAATACATAAATATTTCGTTGTTGAAAAACTAATTTAATTGAGTAATAAAGTTATGACATTAAATAAAATTTGAGTATAAATTATAATTGGTTTCAATTCATTTTGAACACAATACAAGTTCTTGAAATAAATAAATGAAGTGGTAAAAAATGGATAAGTATAAAATTAAATGTTGAAGTCTCTCAAAAAAATTAATGTTTTAAAATATTTTTTAAAGATAGTGAATGTTAATTTACGAGTGAAAATATAAAAACAAAAGAGTAAAAAAATCACATTGTATCCTCAATTTTTTTAGGACAAGAGAGATAATTAACTTGAGGGTAACTTGGATCTGATCCTTACTTTAATGTGGTCTTTATATATGTTCCTTCATTTATGTCTCTATTGTTTTTTCGTTTAAGATTAGACCCGACTCAAACTTTACGGACCAAAACGGATCAATTGACCAGACCGATTTTCTACACTCTTGTGACATGTAACAGAATTCACCAAATAAGAAAAATTAGCAGCAAAAATTATATACATTAAATACTGAGCAGCAATTTATCAAGAGTTTAAATCTACATCCTAACACATTGAATATGCACACATCCCAACATATAAAATGTGACACGTTTGAACCTGCATCCCAACCTATCATATTTTAAAATCTAATATTTAGGAACACAGATAATATTTACTTAAGAAAACAAATGAAAAAACACACACACATATATATATATATATATATATATATATATATAAACACAAATCACATAAAAATGTTAACTTATAAAACTATCATGTCTGTCCAATGGTGAGACAGCTATAAATCTTTAACAAAGAACACCAACAAAATAAAAAATTTATTTATTAAAAAATTCACATGCAGGCAAAAATGCCAAAGCCCAACACAAAATAACCCTTTACAAAAGGCATCACATGCATAGAATAAAAACCTAATATCCCATAGAGATTGTAATAGACCTCGTTCATACCTATTACATTATTACTTCATTGATCCAATGGATCACCGGAAATACATCTCTTTATCAGGTGTGAGTTTTTATTTTAGTTCGAATGTAGTTTTAGTTTCTATATTTTATTAATTTGTAATTTTAATTGTTTATTTTTAGATGAAATTTTAAATCCCTTTTGAAATTGTAAATATTTGACCTCTCTAATCAATTTAAATTTAATAATATAACAATCACTTTAATAATGCGTACATAATAATATGAAAAATTATAATAATATAGAATTTCAATTCAATAATACCATTTTAATAATTTTAATTTCTTATTTTTACTTTAAAAAGATTTCAAATTAAAATAATTTTTTTTAATTTTTTAAATCTAAAAAAAATCAAAAAGTTGCAAAAAATTCTTTACTTTTTTTTTAAAAAATAAATAAATAATTTTACTAGAAAAACATTTGGTTTTTTTCAGAAATTTCTAAAACAAAAAACAATAATTTAAAAAAAAAACTTATCTTTTTAATTTTCATAAATTATTAATGTTAAAATAAATAAATAAATTGTTTATTTTTAAATTATTAAAATCGTATAATTTAAATTTTATATCACTATAAAATTTTATATCATAATGTTCACATCACTAAATACATCTATTTTTTATTTAAATTATTTATATTTTATTTAAATTACTTATATGTTGCCTTCAGTCCTTCACAATCTGGAATGTGGGGCCGTCAATGATGAGGTGTGGTGTGTAGGCGGCTTGGGGTGGTGATTTACATGTCTAGCATGGTTTGCCAAAATTATTTATAGTTTCTCTCTCAAGAGATAGTAAATGGGCATCAATAATAGTTGCATGATACATTAAATATGAGGTTTATCTTATTAAATTTAATAGTCTTTAAGTTGTTCCACCATTTAGTTGTTGTAGCCTGTAAGGATGTTAAGCCTCGATATTGGTCAATATAAAAGACATAGAATATTAAATTCTCTCAATTGTTTGATGAAACATGTTATAATAAGTTATTATTGAATGATATTTTATTTTGTCTATTTAGTTAAAATTATCATCTTAAATATGAGTTGGATTAAAATATAAGAAGAATATATATGATAAGAAAATAATTTACTCATTTAGTCTCATTAGATAAATTATAAAAATTAAAATTTAATAAAATAAAAATTTTAATTGAAAAACATAATAGAATTTGATATTATATTAAAAAAATAAAATATTTATCTATAAAAATATTAATGATTTTAACACTTGAGTAGTTTTAATATTTTATACAACTTAATAAATTAAAGGTCCATCGAAATTATCATATTTTTTAGAAGTTATTATTCAAAATTATAAGGTTTTAGTTTTGTCAAAGACATCAACTAGTTAATTATTTTTAAAATTTATATCAAAATTATTAATCAAAATATATAATAAATATGGATGCATATATATATATATATATATATATATTAAATTTGAAATCGTTTATTTAGAAGTGTCAATTATATTAAAAATATATATATAATTATTTCATTACTTATTTAAATTTGGGTCAAATAATCTTTTAGTCCCTATAAAATTTGTAAAATTTGTTTTCGGTACACGTAAAAGGTACAATTTTTTAGTATTTTCTTATAATTTTTAAAATTTAAACATATCGTAAGTTAATTTGAAAGTAATATATGTAATTGTTTAACAAAAGTAATTTTACTATTTTTTATCGTGTCGTGATGAGATCTACACACAAAAATATATGATAAAATAATATTATCATGTTTGCATGTTATCTTGTGTACATCAAACACATGATTGAATAAATGTTTATCTTGTCTCTATGATATCATATTTTTATCATATTCTATATCATATATATCTTATCATGATCATCGAACAAACCCTTAATGGATAACGGGTAAATAAAGTACAAAAGTAGTTAACATTAATTTGGTATTCAATGGTTCGGGTCATTAGGGCAGCAAGGAGGAAACTTTTATTTTGTGTGAGAGGAAATATTTTTGCGTGAATTTTTTTAACTTATTTTTTTTTTATATAGATTTGCCTAATATGCACAATCTAATAATGAAAACAAATTTGTATATGATGTAAGATTTAACTTACGTGTACACCGTATAATTGACTTTTATTATAGGTTATCTTCTTGAATATATGCAATAGTTATGCATGTATAATAATATATAATAACAAAGTCATTATTAAAACTTGTGGTTGTCACTTATTTATGGAATAAAAGACACTCTATATGTTAAATGTTAGTTAAAAGTGTTACTAAATGAAAAAGTAAATCCATTAAAAAAATGAAAAAGCGAATATTGAACAACATGTAAGTGGGAGAGTTCATTTACTTTATGTCTTAAGATTTAAGTGAAAATTTAATGCTCAAATAACTTATATGATTACCCGTCTTAAGATTTAAGTGAAAATTTAATGCTCAAATAACTTATATGATTACCCGTCTTAAGATTTAAGTGAAAATTTAATGCTCAAATAACTTATATGATTACTCTTAGTTTGATTCAATAATCTTTAATTTAGCTCACCCAACACTATATATAGATCCAACTTGGATTTTTTAGAGTTTAATCATACCAAGAAAATTATATATAATGGATATATATTAATTAAAAGGTAAATTTTGTCATTGAAAAATTGTGAATAAGTTACCTATAATCAAGGCGGAACCAATAAACCTAGAGGCTTAAAACAAAATTTAACAATAATAAAATTAGAGACCTTTAATTTTTGTACAGATATAATATTTAAAACTTTCAAATAAATATTAAATATATTTACACAATTGAATGCTTTTTTTTATTGAATTAATTATTACCAAAATTAGAGAGTAAAATTTATACTATACATATTAAAAGAAATTAATAACATTAATTAAATTAAAAATATAAATTTGAAGTTTAAATATATTTGAGACCTAAGGCGGCAATGTCACTTGGGTTGGCCTTGCCCACTAGGGGTGTATAAAGGACGGATTAGGTCGGGTTTGATGTGTCCCTTACTCGATCCCAATATTTGATTGGGCCAATGTTTAGGCCCTAACTCATCTCTTAACCTGATTAGTTGCGGGTTCAATAAACGGGACGAAATAAGATGAGACCGGGTTAGTCCCAAGACGATTCGCCAACTAGTAATTATTGAAAAAGAAATTTGAACAAAATAAATAAAATAAAATAACTCATAGCATGCCACTTTACCACTCGTCAATTCATAACTCATAAATTTTGTCATACAAAATACAAATCAATATTTAATCAAAACAAGTAACCTACTACTTATTGGACCCATAGATTTTTCACCACCTAATAGTCTTACTTTTTAATCAAGAGTAGTATCAAATCAACATTGTCTTATAATAATAATAATAATAATAATAATAATAATAATAATAATAATAATAGTATAATAATAATAGTATAATAATAACAATAATAATAATAATAATAATAATAATAATAATAATAATAATAATAATAATAATAATAATAATAATAAGGGAAAAAGAAATCTTTCAAACCCTGAGTAAAGTTAGTGGTGGAATCAATAATAAGGTAAAATAAAAAATATATATATATATATATCTTGTCCTTAATGTATTTTGAGACGAGACGCGTAACCCAGTTCTATTTTTACATTGTCCCTGTCCTGTCTTTCTTTTTTGTACTTGTTTTTTTTTTGGACCGGGTCAGACCCAACTCGTTACTTATGAGTCAGGTCGGTTTGCAGGACGAACCGAGTCTTCAACACCCCTATTGCCCACAATCAATTAAAATCAACAGTGTACTCCATGATTAAAAAAAAAAAATTAGGTTTGACATACTTAATAGAGAAAATGTTACTCTCTTTATGCCCTAACTCAACTAGCAAATGTCGATATTGCTAGGTTGAACGTCTTGTTCGGATTCAAACTCGGGACATCACAATTATGTGAGTTAATTATGATGACATTTATTATTTCTTTTAAGACAAAAAAAAATTATAGCAAATATTACTGATTTTAATTGATTATGAATAACTTATCTATAATTTTTCAAAGATAACCTAAGTCTTACCTAATTAAAAACATAACATAATTAATGTATTCATATATAAATCTTTAGCAAGGACTTTGTTGTAATTTTTTTATACGTAGAAGTTAGTAAATGTTAGTATTTAGTTTGTTAGTCGGAGACAAAATATTAGTGGTAGGAATTAAATATTTGACCTCTTCTTTCAATAATTATTCGGTGTCTCTCAACTCAAATCCTTATATTAACACTAAACATTGGAAGACTTGTTGAATTAAATTTAAAAATACATTCCAATATTCATATAATATGATTAATCTTGCTCTCACGGAGTTCCACTTGCGGGCCATAACAACAATTGTTTCGAAGTGAATCGTATTTAGTGAATTTTGTTTGTATTCAAAACAAAGATATTGATGTTAGGTTTGCATTAGATTAAGGCCACCTTTATTCTTCTTTACCACTAATCTAAATTCATTGTTTTCTTTATAATAATGTAATATTATTCTCTATATAGTTTTGGGTAGTGGGCCAGTTTCTCCATGTGCCAGCATGTGCTATGTCTTTCTCTCAATGGCCCACCACTCTCATCTTTCAAGCACTTAAATTCTTCCCCTCACATTCATTCACCTTCTTCTCATATAATACCACTTTCCTTTGATCTATCACACTTCATCTCTCATGAAAACTTACTCATAATATCTCTCTCTCTAGATCTCTCTCTCTCTCCTACTTTATCCGCTCCAAGAATTTGAGCTAGGAAGGTATGTATTAATTTATATATTTTTCTTCTAATTACATAATTTGTTTCCTCTAGCTATTTAATTATATATTTTGCTTCTTCAAAACAAAATTATATATTTTGCTTATAAAAAAACTAGAAGAATTAAAGCCCTAGCATATATATATATATATTATCAACCTCTTGTTGAAACTTAACCTACATGTTTTATTTTTCATCCTTTGTTTTATTTTCCTTTATAGAATGCGAAATTTGAGCTCACTCAAGCAAGAATTCCTTAGGAAATGGATAAAGGGTCTTAGAAAATATAACTCTCAAAAGAAGAACATGAACTTGTTGGAGAGAAAGAAAGCCATAAAGCTCTCAGCAGATTTAGCCATGGCTTCCGCTAGACACAAAACCACCCTTTGGAGAAAGGCTCTTGTTGCAAAAACTTCCATAGATGAAAGCAACAAAAATGACATATCAGCTTCATCACCACCAAAGAAGATAAGAAATTTTTTGACAAATTCACCTACTTTATGCAGAAAAAGGAGACGGATTCGTACGGTATACAAATCAAAGGAAAGAGTGGAAGCGAGTTTTATTGCCAAGAAGATGGTTCAAAAAAGAACAAGAAAGCTTAAGAGTCTCTTACCAGGAGGAAAATTCATGGATGATGCTTCTTTGGTTGATGAAACCCTAGATTATATAGAATCTCTAAGAGCTCAAGTTGAAGTGATGAGATGTCTAGTCACTGCCTCTGAGCTTTTCATTAATCCACCTCCACCGTAAATATATATAAATATGTCTCTATAGATTATAATTACAATTATAATCAATCAATAGCATATTAGCTTCTTTATTATATATTAATTAAAAATATTTTTTATTTTTTATTTTTAAAATTCCCTCTATTTACACTTTATCTTTGCAAGCTAGAGTTGATGGAGGAAAGTGGTGCTTCTACACATACATTAAGACAATGTACAGAGGAAATATATATATATAAGGCAATCAAATTAAGTATTTAATTTTCATGATGCTGCTCGGATGTTATAAATATTAATTATATTTTCTTATATACATGTATTTGTGCTTTTATGTTTGATTATTATTCGTCTAACTTTTTTTGTTTTCTTTCATCATGAATTTCTTGAGTGAGTGTGCATATATAACCGAAACTAAGAAATTGAAAATACAATAATGTTGTAAATTTATGGAAAACATGTGTCTACTCCTCCGTAGTTAACCAACCGATTACTTATGATGTATATGGATACATATTAATAATGTTAAGAGGAAGAGAGAAATTAAGTCATATGCCATACTTGTGGAGTATAGATTATCCAGGCTGTGAGATGTTTTCTATAGCTGAAGAAACTTTTTTGATGCAGATTTTATTTTTTTTTATTATATGTTTATATATGAAAATATTTTAGTTTGTTTTTATTTATTTCAGGAAAACATTTTAGTTGACATGCAAATATTTAACAAACGCATCATTCTTGTAAGATAAGCTCGCACACAAACCATATATTAACATGAATTTGGATAAATGATTCACACAACATCTCTTTCTGGGGTTTTGGCTCGAGGGTGCTGTTACTTTGGTGGTTTTCATCCTAAGTTCTTTCCGTCCGATGTCTTTTGTGTTTTTGGTTGGAGGTGGTTGCGTCTTTGTATTGTTTTTTTTTCATTCTTTTCTTTATTTGAGTATTTCTTTCCTCATAATCGTATGTTTTGATTTCTAATATAATTTACATTGCCATTAAAAAAAAAATACTCACAACAGCTGCAAAAAATGAAGACATCAATTGATAATGTAGCTGGTCTTAACAGTTGGAAGAAAATAAAATATTATCTAGTTTTATTTTTTTTACTCAATGAATTAGTTTACCGCAAACCATAAATCAGCATTTAAAAATTATTAAAATTCTAACAACAATTGATAATATTCTTTAAATGTAATAATTCGTGAATCTTTGCATTTTATAAATAAAATTGTAATATAATTTATATCGATTCAAAATATATATATATATATATATATATATATATATATATTAATCTAATATGTGTAATTTAAGTTATATCTAATTTTTAAAAATAAAAATAACTAATAATATCTATTTCTAAAACAACACATGTTATCATTAAAATTTTAAACATTTTTCAAAACTCGTCTATCACAAACCTAATCTATATTAGAATGTGTCATAGTTTTATATGTGTATTACTATCAACGTTTATTTTCAAGTTGTATTAGCGCTATAAAATCATTTGCCTTCAAACTAGAGAGGTACGTGACCAGTCAATTTTTTTTTGTTGTGTTCATTCTATTCATCTTCTTCTAATTTTGTTTGTAGTTAAATATGGGTATGAATATCACTTGTAGTCATCTATAAATTTTTGTTGCTTCAAAAAAGAGTATCAAATGGTTTTTAAACTAACTATGCAACAAAAGTTTCAAGGACATAAAAACAGTGAAGAATTGATGAGATTTTTTTTATACTCACGAGAAAAGGTGAGCACAGACAGGTAAAATTGATCAAAATTATATTAAAATAATGTAAAATCTATACTATTTTACAAATTTACCTTTAAATTTCAGTTTTTTTTTTTTTTTCAAATTTAAATCATCACTACAATATATATGAAACCCCTTGACAACACAATTTTCTAAATTCAAAATTCATCCACCACATCAATGCACATCGGTGAAATATTCATAATGCACGAAAGACAATGACTTGATTATTTTTTAAGAAACAAATAAATCTTTTCTCACAATGTCCTCTTCGGTCAAGAACATCAAATAATAGAAGAGATGAACAAGATTCATCCCAACGCTTCGTTTTAGAGTGTGCGGATCCATAAATTAGCCATGATTCTATGCACCGAAAATCTAACACAATTGACAATTGATATTCTTCTACTGAATATTATCTATCGAGTTCAAACTCGAAACTTCATAGTTGTATTAGAAACTGATACTACAAATTTAAATGATTCCTATATTTAATTAATTAGGTATTTCTTTTACTAAAAAAAAACTATATTCATTCATTCATTCATCCAAATTCATAGAAATTACATCAATTGTTATAATTTAAAATTGTTAAAATTAAAAAAGACGAATTTGTAAACAAACTCACAACACTCGCACAAAACAGCAAAATGATTACAAATGTGACAAAGTTTTCAAATATAAGAAAATTAGTATGTTTGAAATATCTATATTTTCGTAGTTGATAACACTAAAATCATTGATTGAATTTACATTAAATTGAATCTAATCTGCCAATCTAAACAAAAAAACACCCAATAAAACAAAAAAACAAAGCGTCATATCAAGACGAGAAACAATCACATCACTACACAAAATCAACATAATCACAAAAAAGAACATGAAAAAATATGGGAATAAAATTACTTATTTAAATAAAAAAAAATGAAAAACAATTTAGAAATACAGTTTCAAACAAAAACTAACGATTTGGTTAAAAAATAGAACCCAATCAAAGGGGAGAGGACGATAGGAGCGCCGCACTGGTTTATGAAAACTTGAGAGTGATAGAAGGCAATATAATCGTACATGTAATTTGAAATTTGGTCGCGGATAAGGTGGTGACGTGTTAGTTTATTTTAACCTTGAATTTTATTATTTATTTCTTGGTCAAATCATTTTAAAGGATGTTGTATTTTTTTATTATCTAGTGTATTTCAAAATAACTATATGGAAATAATTTGTATAGAGTGGTCAAATCGTTTTTCACCAAGGATCTATAGATTTTTGGAATTACAAAGGAATGAAAAATTAGAAAGAAAAAAAAACTATAGTGCCATGTTATTTTATTTAAAGATTCTTGTTTGGGTCAGTAAAGATTCTTTTATGAGATTTGTTTTGTTGGTCAACAACAGATATTAAACTCTAATATATCTGAAAATAAATAAATGTAGATTTTTATTTAAATATTTAATAAATTATAAAAAAAATTATTTTAAATTGAAACACTACCCTTCGTACTAAATTTTTATTTTAAAAAAAAAAACTTCGGCCTACTTACGTAGCCCACAACATATCAACTTCGGCCTAAAGACCGGAAAGTTGAAAATCTTACTTTCTACTCCTCAAACTACACTCTTACCCCCACAGACATTTTTCTATAAAAAAAGTTCAGTTTTACCATTTTGTTTTAAATAAAAAAATTTTAAATTCAAAATTTTGGTTTTTCATAACATCGGAAAAACTCAACTATGCACCGTTGAAATAAAAAATTTGCCTTTTTTTTTCATGTAAAAATTAACCATAATTAAACTTTAATTAAACTACGTTAGAGCCAACTATTAATAAGAATAAAATTATGGAAAAGTGAAAAAATTAAAATTTGAAATATCTTTTTTTTAAATCACAATTTTTTTTCTTCTTAAAATATATATATTTTTCAACAAATTCAAATTTTGACTTTTAAATTATTTTGAAAACACAATTTGAGACGTATTGTTTTTCTCAAAAATAATTGTATTCTAAAAAATTCAAAATTTAAATTTTTTGATACATAAATAAATAACTTTTTAATTTTTAAATTATTAAAAAGTTGTTAACATAAGTCTTTTGTATGCTTTGAGTGGAGGGAGGGAGGGGGTATGAGTATATTTTGAGAGGTATAAAACATAATTTTTAACTCTTTAAAATGTAACACAAATTTGACCAAAATAAAGTGATCAATGCATTTTAATACACTTTTATAGTGTTGTATTTTGTGTTTTTAAATGTGTTATTCTTTGTAACAACTTTTTAACATTTTGCTCAAAGAAAAAAAAAACTTTTTAACATGTTTTCATACTTTTGGGCCTCAATTGAACTTTGATTAAATTTATTTCTTCTTGACCCTTTCTTCTTGTATATATCATAGCTTAGTTTGTACTTATGTGAGTGTAGTGATCTTAGTAGCATTGGAAATTTAAGAAACATAGCTACAAATCTAATGTTATTTCAAAGTCCTGTTCATACATTTTGATGGTAAAAAGTGATAATTGCTGATATGAGCAGAATGACAGTATATTATAGATCACTTACTAATTTAATTAATTATTATTTAATTGATTAACATTATTTGAGCTCTTTTAGTGGTCATAACAATTCAGTAAGCACATGAAAAGACAAATAACTATTATGTAGGAGAGATTCATGAAATTATGTGCAAATTGTCATCATCATCAAATTTCTAAAAAAGAAGTACTCAGATGGAAGCTACTGATCATAAGAACTTAAGAGAAGAGACTTGACGAACTTTATTGATTAAAAAGTTGACAATGAGTAAAACTAAAACAACAAGAGTTTATGGTATTTGTACTTATGTAAAGTACCCTACAGATTCATGTCTCACATTGTCATCTTCATTTCTAACCTCCATTTCCATCAACAGCCACACCTTAACACTATATTGGTTGTCCACATTTCATTGTCGCCACTTTTGTTACCATTCAACATCTCTTTTGCCATCCCTAACTTTGATATCCTCCACCACAATGAGACAATTAATACCACAATCATTTTTCCTAATAGAAAGCTTATTTCACAATTTATGTTGAAGTTGGTATTCAAGTTTGAATGGTAGGACTATATTGACCGTGAACGAAATAAATTAAGATATATAATATATGTGACTCATATACTCAATATTTTAAAGTTTTGAGTGAAAATGTAGTGTCTAGATCTCTCGATTGTTCTATTGCTCCTCTGAGTGCTCCTTTTGGTTCAACCAAAGAGTAGGGAGCGAGAGTGGATCATTGTATCGAAAGTTATGACGATTTTATCGAGAGGCGTGTTCCATTGATTAGTAATTGTGGTATAGGGTGTAGTGACATGAAAGATTCACATTTGAGAGAAGATTATTGATATTCGAGTGTGAATGGTAGTATTAACATGAACTAAATGTATATAATATATAAGATTGTGACCCACGTACTAAATGTTTTAAAGTTTTTGATAATAAATAAAAATGTAGTATCAAAATCTCTTGATAATATTAATGATTAACTCATTATTGTTTATGTTGCTCTCAAAACTCTCTAACAAGATTGGTGTCAATATATAATCTACTTCAAGCACGAAATTGAATAATTTTCATCTTATAACATTGGGTGAATTATCTATAGTGTCATATATAATTACCAAACCAGCCCTTATGCATCTAACTTCTAAATTATGAACGGCTGCTTGTACATGAACGTAATTTAATTAATAATTTGGTAAATGAACTTAATTAAGTACATGAACGTGATGAGCACGCCTATAAGCAAAACCACATAGTCTTGTATCCAAAATATATTTTAGAGTATGTGTAGTTGTGTACTATGACATGGAGTACTCGATTAGAATTGCACGCTCTTTTCAAGATGACGAAAAGCTAATCTTAATCGTTATGATTTAACGAGTATGCTAATCTTAATAGTTATGATTTAACAAGTATTCTAATGAAAAATGCTTAAACATAATGATGTCTTAGCTGCCTTTCATTCATGTCAATCATACATGTCAAGTTTCTTTCTATCAACGTTGGCCCGCAAGCATGTTGGGTTATAATTCCTCCCTTGCTACTTTTTCTAACTTGTTTTCGTTATACTTGCTTATGTCGGGGGCCTGACGAAAGCTAACTCTGCTCCTCTAGCAAGTGGCTTTCAATTAACTTTAGGTACAATGTAGGTAAATTAATTAAAGATTTTTTTTTCTTCTTATTTTTTAATGTTAATCAAGTATATAAAAATAGACTTTGGATTAGACAATTCAAATATGTTAAATATATATCTAGATGAGTTAATTTAAAATTTAAAAGATTTTTAGAAGATTTGGAGTGAGAAGGAATTTTCTTAATTAATTAAGTGCGCAATACTTATATTAAGTGATATATATAAATGATTTTTATACCAAAAAGAAAGATATACATTATTCATTTATTCAATATATTTTTTTTATAAATTTAAGTGATTTAATAATAAATTCATTTTTTTTTTATAAATAATCAATAAAAATTTGTTACCGTTGCTCTTACCTTTGTTCTTAAATTTGTATAGTTGATATTTTGAATTTTCTATACCAGAATTCTTTTGGTACTAGTAAGATATTTGTTTTTGTTACATCAATTCGAATGAATTTCGATTATTTCTAACATTTAATATCATAGTCAAACACCGACTTCCCAAACTTTGTTTGTTTGTTAATATTTTATTTGTTTTAAACACTATTGATGCAAAATATATTTGAAAATTGGTATGTATTTTAGGAAAAACTAGTATTTGTTGAATATATATGATTTCCGAGTTTGATGGTTAATTTATAAAGTAGTTTTAAGTCTTTAAAATAGGGACAAAATTTGCCCATAATTAAGGATGTATGTTAAAATATATTATATTATTTAGATATAAAAATAATATTGATGATATGATAAATTAATATATGTTTATATTCTTTGTAGAAGTATAAACTTTTTTTTAGAAACTAAACACAAGAATTCGCCTAGGCACTAGTTGGTCGATTTGCAAATCACCTTAGTGTTATCATCTGAAAACACATCTTGATAAGCCTTTAAGTTTATGGCTTTCATTTAAAGATGCCCCAAAGAAAGGGCCCTGATCGTGATCTAGTATACTAATCCTACCTACAATGTTCTATTATGACTACCATGTGTTATCTCTCATTCGAATCTTGAGGGTTGTTATTCTAAAATCAAAATCTATTTATTAATTAGCCCTTTCGATATCAAGTAGGTCCCTAATTTCCATATCAGTAGTAACTTCACAAATAGAAATGTACAATAAGTGTTACACCTTATAAGTGTTACACCTTTTTTCCATCGGTAACATTACTAATATCTCATATTGCTCAATATTTCTATTCTCCAGAAAAAGTTTTGTATATGAGATATTTGTCATTGGACTATATAGCAACTTGAACTTCAAAAATATCTCTATATATGTAGTCACTTAACTGGTTCAAAAATTCGTACAATGAATTTAAAACGACAAAGTTAGTATTTCTTCCATTTTAAAATAATTGTCACATTTGTAAAAAATATTTGTCTTAATATAATTGTCACTTTTTATTTATAATGCAACTTTAATTACTTTATTCTAATTCAAGACTATTGATCAATCCGTGCAACCAGAACATTGACATAGAACTCTCAATTATGAAGAGTCTCAATTTTTTTTAATAATAAACTCTAATATTTGAAAAATTACAATAATATTCTTAATTTTATATATTGAAGACTCTAAAATTTTATATTTGCACCTTATATTTTGAAAAAATAGCAAGTTTCCCACAGCCTATCAAGCACCACTATCCACCATTAAATGGTAGAATATTGAATTTTGATATTTGAATTTTATGATTTTAGAGTCCAAGTTGTAGATTCGAACATAACCTTCAAAAACATTAAGACCTCATGTTCTAATCATACCATCTAATTAATATTAGATGAATCATTCTCAAATTATTGTTTTCCACTTTATATTATAATAATAAAAATAAATCAATAATTGATATAAATAATTTGATAAAATCACATATTTATTTATTTATCATATTTTTTTAATCTATATAAAATAAAATGATTAAATATGACAATTATTTTAAAACAAAAAAAAATAATTAATTATTATATTATAATTTTTAATCTTTTAGACGTAACTCAAACTAGAGCTATCAGTATGATCAATTAATAACAAGGACGCAGGCATGATGGTACTATCGTTCTGTCCACTAGTGGTTTGTCCTCTTTGCAAACTTAATTTACATAAAATATCAAAAATTAAATGTCTATGTCTTAATGGGTCTTTTGTCGAAAAAAAAGTCGACAGACAGAAAGAGGACAGTAAAAACAATCTTTTAGTTGTTGTGTTTTAGGTTAAGATAGACAAAAAGTAGTGGGTTTGCAAATCACTTTATTGATGGACTTGATTAACACTGCAGCTTCACGGTACAACTCTTGTGATACGGTTAATTTTGATTAAAAAAAAATTATAACTTTAATATAGTACTTTTCAATTTTCATAAATGTAAACACCTTTATTAATAATTTTAGCAAAAGCTACGATTTGGAGTTTCAATAAAATCAAAATTACAAGCAAAATATGAATCAATGGTTGAGATTCAATAAGTGAAGACGTGTCCATGCCTTAGCAAGTATAAATATGCATGCATGCTTGCTTCATTATATTCATATTTGAGAGAATTTTCATCCTGTTCAACTCATTTCTTTCCAAAAAAATATTCTGTTTTTCAAATATCATTACATTAGCAATGGCTTCAGATTTTAATCTATCCCCTTCAGATGCACACCCTGAGACAATGGATTTCCTTTCACTTGCTTGGTGCAATTTTGCTGTACAATCTCTGAAGCCTGAGTCACAACTTGGATCACTTGTTCTATTTGATAACCCTATGAAGCAATTAGAGCCTAGTAGCCCCATTTGTCATCCTAAAGTGAGTCAACTTCTTTATTAAAATTTATACTAATTTTATGTCATGTCACATTCAATTATTATTTTTTCAACCTACACTCACTCTTGATTAATTATATGTGAAATTTGCATAATATGAAAAAAGAGTGCTAGAATGGATGATCCAGATTTCATGTCTATGCCTCCATTGAAGTCTAATGATCTTAAGGTAATAAGAAATTTACAAAATAAATCATTTAATAATCCTGTTAAATAATTAAACAAGACCTTTTGAGAACTAAATAATTCTTTTTATGTTCTGTTTTATCAGTCATGGATATGGATGCAACAAGCTATGCACCCTGAATTGAATTACAATAGTAATTTACGAAAAAAATGGGTAAGTAATTTTTTCTCTCAATTCCATAGTGAGAGCTACATGCATGCAATTAATGTTAATTATTTTCAGGGTTTTAAATAATGGTTGCAATCACGTACTGATTTTTGATATTGCGTAGAATCGCAGTCAAATGTGATCTATATAACCTCTACCACAATTACATACAGGTTCAACCGTATTAAAAAAAAATTATGTCGCAGTCCAGATCATGATCGAAGACATTTATTTAAAACCATGGTTATTACTTGTTTCACTTAGCATTAATATGTTTGTTTTTTTGAATGATTATCATCATATTGAAATATATCATGTAGATGCCATGGAAGCAGATAATACCAATAAAAAGCATGTCAATAAAGAAATGGTTTAAGGAAATAAAGATGAAGAGGAAAGAAGAACAGAGATTGCAAAGAGCAGAGGTGCATGCAGCAATGTCAATTGCAGGTGTTGCAGCAGCACTTTCTGCTATTGCTTCTAAAAATTCAAAAAAGGAGGAATCCAATGAAGATAGAGATGCAGCAATAGCTTCTGCTGCTGCTTTGGTTGCTGCTCAGTGTGCAAAAGTAGCTGAAGCAATGGGAGCTAAGAAAGAAGATCTTAGTAGTATTATTGGCTCTGCCATGAGTGGTACAAGTGCAAGTGACATCCTAACTCTCACTGCTGCAGCTGCAACATGTAATCATTTTTATTATTTTCACTCATACTTTTTTTAATACAATTAATTATTTTGAGGGAAATTGAGGGTATAGATGCAAGACTTAGCATGAGATTTTGGATTTTGAAATTGGTATTAGAGCATTGACATTAGATCTAATGGTCACAACAGTTGCAATGTGTAACTACCATAAGAGATCTATTTCTATTAAAATTCCACCTCTAGTTACTCTGCAACCAAACATCATTATAAGACTAATCTAACAATTTAGACTTTAGAGTATTATATCATATTAGTTCAATTGTTGAGTTTTGACATAAGAAAATGAAGAGATTAATTTAACGGACGAGATTTGTTTAAATAGTGTTGAGCATATTAAAATTTCTGGTTCAATTTAAATTAGATGGCTTTCAATCATGGCATGTCTCTCCACTAATTGAAAATAATTTAGAAAAAATATCTTATTGGTGATGAAATTTGTTAAGATAAAGTACCACTTGACCCAACAAAGAAACATGTTGAGAAATGAGTTTAAAGTACAGAAAACATGCACTATTATACTTGATGTACTACAATCAGTTGCTGACAAAAAAGTGAAAATGTGTTGGCTAAGTGCAGCATTAAAAGGAGCAGCCACACTTAAAGTAAGATCAGGATGCAGCAAGAACAGATCATTGAATGGGGGAGCCCCCATCTTGCATATTGAAAACAACAATGATTTGGACTTTGATTTTGAAAAGGGAAGATTGATTCTTTCACAGGGTGCTGAATTATATGTGGAATCACCAGAAGGTACCTTCAATGCAATTTTTAAGTATTAGTAAGAAATAAGCATTAATTAAATGGTTTGCTAATTTATGTTTAACTTCAATTATGTCTAAACAGGGAAGTACATGCCTAGATCAGTGTCTGTAATCCTCAACAGTGAAGCTAAGGTCAGGTTTATGGACAATTTTTGTGTTTGTCTACTTTTAATTAGGTGAATAGGATTAGTTATCAATTATTTGATTAGAAACTGTTTGATGTTTGGCATTTGTCAATTTAAATTCTTTTTTAAATTATTATCTGTATCAACGTGTTATAAATAATTCTAACTCAAATTAACTACAGGTTGTACTAATGATGAGAAAACATAATCTCCTGAAAAGCAAGAAAGAGAGTATGTGCTTTTTTGTTTTTCTCTTTTCTTTTCTTTTAATTGTATATTAAAGCTTAGATAGAATGCACGAATAAATAATAACTGGTTATGTTATAGGTATTATATTGAATATGCATGCGGAGCTGTATAAAGGTTCAGAAACCGAGGATGATACATGTTATCTGATTGTTTTGGCAACAAGAAAAGGAACTTTCAAGCTAGACATGGTGGATGATCTTCGTCGTTATAAGACATGGGCCACAACCATCAATCATATGCTCAAGATTTCCACTTCTTTTGCAAAATACCAGCTGCAATTTTACTGAAATATATCCCATCTTATTATGTATTCATTTGCACCTTTCACTCTTATATATATTAATTGTTCCAACCTACTATTAAATAAATTTGAACAATCAGAGTGTTCTATCTTTTACTTTGTTTTATCAAAATAATTTGTTCATGATGGAGATCATGTAGTGGGATATACTTGATCAAATTAAGAATTTTCTTGATGAACAATATATATATATCTAATGAGCAAGAATATAACGTCCAAGAAATCAAATTATTAGTGTATGATTGGATATATTGGAAGTGAATTTGTCAAAATGACTGTAATAATTTTTATTGAATTTTAAAAATGTAATTTTTATTAAAATTACAATGACACGTCGTTATTATGTCAAATTCAGCTTGACTAAAACATACAATTAATCTTCAAATTTTGTTTTACGATTTTGATTATTAGTATAATATTAAGAATCATTCCAATGTTTAGTGTGAAACAATCGTGTACTTGTGGTACTTTATCGAGGGAATGTACCTACCGACCAATTGGTGTTATCTATGTGGACTATTTTCTTTTACCTGATCAATACACGTTTTATTTAGCTGAAACTCAATAGTTTGGGACAAACAGATAAGATAAGCTTTCTTTTCGTTGTCTTGTGATAGACAAAAAGGTAAGCCTCACCATCTTCATGATTATCCACCATCCAACAGAAACCGAACCACAGCTTTTTATGGTTAAATAAGAGCATTTTTAAAAATATACAGATATTTTGATACAACTATTAACTAAATACATAAGGCTAAAATATTAAGATAGTTTTATTTTTTTAATATTTTTCTGATAGATATTTAGATTAGTCAATCTAATTATGTTCAAATAAATTTAGTTTATTTAAAATGATAAGTTAATAAAGTGAACAAATCAATAGTTAATATTATAATTACTTATATTTGGTAACATATGTGTTTATAATATTAATCATTGATTTGTTTATCAACATTCTCTAAAATATGTTGATCACTTTAGAGGTGCTTAATTATGTTCGAATTGGTCAATTTGAATGTGTATTTTAACAAACAAAAAAATCACATGTGAATTGGATCGTTACCAATGTTGATTGCGTAAATGTAGGGACTCTCAACTATATTTAATCCAGATCATTTGAATTGATATTCGAACACACATTGGAGAAAAAGAAAGAGTATGATACTTGTCACTTCTTTTTTTTTTTATAGTACTAGTAAACGTGTCTAGTGTATGATAGTTATTTAAAAATTATTGTCTTTGAAAGTTTTTCATGGGAATGATATATATCTCATAAGTGTCAACTTGTCAAATATATGATAGTAATTAATTTTTGTCAGCGGAGACTTGTTTCATATATTTTTTTGAGTAACTTGTCTCATATATGATAATTATGTTGAAAATTTTACCATCAAAAATTTGTCTTGTATATAATATTATTTCAATTTTGTAAGTGAATATTTTTCTCATGTATGATAATTATATTGAATTTTTTATTAGTGAGAATTTGTCTCGTGTATGAAAGTTAAATCATATCGCTTACAACTTGTCTCTGTAAGATAATTATTTTGTATATGATAGTTCAATTTTATCAGTAATAACTTATTTTGTAGATGATAAATTAAAAGTTGTCATGTGAATGATAAATCATATCAGTTATAATTTGTCTCATATAAGATAATTATTTTGAATTTTTTATCAATAAAAATTTGTTTCTTGTACTATGAATGATAAATTTCATCACTTACAATTTATCTCGAGTAAGATAATCGTTTTGAATTTTTTTATTAATGAGAATTTATCTCGCGTATGGTAATTCATTTATTAGTGACAGCTTAATCTATAGTTCAAAAAATATTTTAAAAAATAACCATTTTAATTAAAAAAACATATCTTAAAAAATTGGATATAATCATTAACGGAGAATAAATTTAATGGGATATAATTAACGTTTCATTCTTCTTTTTTCTCTTCTAGGTGTACACATTGCCACTAACCATACACATCACTTTTTTATTTTATTTTATTATTATTATTGAGTTATTTTATCCTTCTCTTTTTTAATTATTATTTTTCATTCAATTCCCTTTCATCTGTGTCATCAAAAGCTATATCTTTATTATTTAGATCTGTAAAGTTGAATTTTTCTTTAGTTATATTGGATTGGACATTTGGATGTAGGGAAGCCGATATATTATTTGAATGAAAGAGATGAGAAACACAATTATAACGGGCCTGACATGGGAGGCCCATGACAGATATGCAAGCCCATATTTGAATCCGGTAAAATTTGGTTACCACCCGAGTAATTACCTTCGTGAATGAATTCTGGGGCACTCGCTTCTT
Source organism: Cicer yamashitae (assembly GCA_037974755.1). Taxonomy (NCBI): domain Eukaryota; kingdom Viridiplantae; phylum Streptophyta; class Magnoliopsida; order Fabales; family Fabaceae; genus Cicer; species Cicer yamashitae. The sequence continues at coordinate 1,833,573 of JBBPBQ010000002.1, forward strand.
CATCCTCTCTTGCTTCAGTGTGATTTCAACATCCGCTAGCTTCTACTAATCTAAATTCTAAACAATGAGACGAAGACGCGATAGTATCAAAGATGCAGATAATGAAAATAATAATAATAATAATAATAATAAACAGAGACTTGAAACTTCAAATATTCCGAAATCAGATTCAGAGAAGTTTTCATTCTTGTACGGTTCAGAGAAAAGAGTGTTCGCATTCTGCTTGGCGTTCCGAATGGTGAATTCTGTTTTAGTGCAGAGTTACTTCAACCCCGATGAACATTGGCAAGGTCCTGAGGTTGCGCATCGAATCGCCTTCGGGTAGGGTACTCTTTATTTTTCCCCTTTATTAATTAATCAATCTCATTCATCAATTCCACGTAAGCGGTGATGTGGCAGGTACGGTCACTTAACATGGGAATGGAAACAGGGTATCCGAAGCTACTTCCATCCATTGCTCTTTGTTCCACTTTACAAGTTTCTCGCTCTACTGCGTCTTGATACCCCTTGGTTTATGGTAATTAATGTCTTTACTTTGCTATATACAACCCAATTTTATTACATGAGTGCTCTAATTCTATTTTATGCTTCCTTTTTCTTAGATGAGGGCTCCAAGGTTGCTACAATCTGTGTTCTCTGCAGTTGGTGATTTCTTCTTGTACAAACTCTCTGCACTTCTCTTTGGTCACTCTGTTGCAAAATGGACAGTATCCTACTATTTTATTTTATTTTACTTTGCCTAGAATAAGTCCTTTCTTCAAGTTGGAACTTCTTGTTCCATTATTATTATTGTATATAGCAACATACGTTTTTCAGATGCCTTAACTCTGTCTCAGCTTTTTTCCCAATTGTCGAATTGGTTTATGTTTTATTGTTTTTCTCGTACATTGTCGAATAGCTTGGAGACTGTTCTTACGTTGGTGTCTTTATACTTTTGGCCCTGCATGAGTTCTTCTACCAATAATACCTTTGTTTTGAGGAAGTGGGGTTTACTTGTGGCAGCATTAGCCTGTGCTATTCGTCCAACAAGTGCAGTCACATGGATGTATGTTGGCCTCATTGAGCTTTTTACCACACGTGACAGATTCAAGTTTGTTTTTTTGGAGGTGGCTCCAATTGGGTAAGTTTTCCAACCATTTATTATATTCTAATTTGATTTTGATTCCCCTAATTTTACCTTTAGAACAACAATCATAGTTCAAAAGAATAAAAATAGGAAAACCCAAAAGAACGATAACACAATGTTCGATCACGGAGTTCGGCCAATTGTACCTACGTTTCTGGCGACTGTATAGCCTAGCAGCTGAATTGTGTTTCTGTTATGATTCAAGATTAGAGTTTACTGTGTACAACTTGTATTTAATCACTGCCGCTCGATTCAAGCGACTTGTCCACTTATCACTAACAATGAGTCATACCCAACATTACTCATGTGCTCAGAAAGCTTCATGACATTTGGTGAAGGATTTAAAGATGCCTTAATTTTGTGTTATTCACCTTTTGTATCCAAATGAGGATTTAGTTAGCTGTTGAATTCAAGAGTTTCATTATAGCATATAAATATGCCTTGATATTTATTATATTGCTTTTACTGAAATTACATCAATTTGACATGTCAGATTTTGGTATTCCTATTTGAAAGTGGCAGACATTTCATATCAGAAAATAGCACTAGTAACTCGAACATTAGGGTGGAATTAAATTGTATTCAATTTGAACATCTTTGTAAATTATCAAAATCGCAGCATCTAATTACCAAGAAAAAACAATAAAATTTAGGTAAAATACATCATGCGGTCCTTTAAGTTATACAAAAATAATAGATTAGTCCTTATCTTTTTTTTTTGTAACAAATTAGTCATTTATCTTTCTTTTTTATGTCAAGTTTGCCTTTTATGTTTGTAAATGTTTACACTGATGATCCAAATTTAAAACCAGTAAAATTGAAACCCAAAATTCTCTCAATTTTTTCAATAAACTCATGTAATTTTTAAGGGATTTTGATTGCAATAATCATAAGAACACAAACCTTCAATCAACTTTAAGAAAAATAATAGAACCAGAGAGAATTCAAGTGAAATACATATTAGGGTTCTTGAAATTAAGCGTGAAATTCTCATAATTCAGATCATGAAATTACATAAAAATTTATTATTTTACTCTTGATATGATCGATAATAAAACTCATAGTAAAATTTTAAAAATCTCTAACTAAAAATGATTGAAATGAGGTTAGGATTAAAAATAGTTCAAAATTGTTTCGTTATCTTGATACATAAAAAAGTTAGAGGACCAATTTGATATTTTCGTGTAACTTAAAGGACTATAGGATATATTTTGCCTAAAATTTGTTTGGAAAATTGAACTCTGTTGCTATGAGCCTCAGAAGCACTCTTCTTGGCTAACATTCTAGGTGCCCAGCAGATTTACTTTCTTAATTCTGTATGGCTTTTCCTCCCGCTTGAACTTCGGATAACTCCATTTGATGGAAATTCAACCATTTTAGGAATCATTACGCAAATATCGTAATCATTACTACTGATCTTTAGAGAATTCTATATCATTGTAATTTTCTTGTTTCTGTTTCATTCTTTCAGGATCCTGGTGCTTGCGCTTACCTGCTTATTAGATCGCTTTATGTATGGCACATGGATTCTAGTACCACTGAATTTTCTAAAATTCAATTTTCTTTCATCGGGCGGAGATTATTATGGAACTCACAAGTGGCACTGGTACTTTACTCAGGGATTTTCAGTCATGATCTTCTCTCATTTACCATTCTGTATTGCTGGTATAATTTATTCCAAAGACTGGAAATTTTCTGGCCTTCTTGCATGGGTGTTGGGTTTCTACAGTATATTAGGTCACAAGGAATTCAGGTATTTCAATTTGATTTTTTTTGTATATGCATGTTTACATGCACCTATCATATTGATTAATGATAAAAATTACTGAGTTACAGGTTTGTCCTGCCAGTTCTTCCCATAGCTCTGATGTTCTCTGGTTATTCTTTGGCTGTGATAGACAATAACGGTTCCCGAGAGTATAAAGGAAAAGAGTTGTCAAAAAAGCATAACAAGTGTCCTCTCAAGATGAGAGTTGCTGTCTTATTTTTGCTTGCTACCAATATACCAATGGCTTTGTATATGAGTTTGGTTCATCAGGTATCTTTACACTCCTTGCAATTTAAGAGATAAATTGTTGCTGGATGAGATTATTTATTTTGCTTGTTATTGATTGTTCTTCCTATTTCTGTAAAATCTAGTTAGAGATGTTTATTATATTCTTTATTTTCTCAACAGAGAGGACCTGAGGATGTCATGAACTACCTTGCTAGAGAAACTCTTCAAGGGAAAGTTGAAAGTATCCTATTCCTAACACCTTGCCATGCTACTCCATACTATTCCATGCTGCATCATGATCTGCCAATGCGATTTCTCGACTGCACGCCAAGGTTTGGAATTAATAATTCTGGAATGGCCTCTAATCTTTAATCGAAACTAAAATAAGTTCATAATTGATGTTAATGTATCATTTTCAACAGTGAAGAGAAAGGAGTTCTAGACGAGTCTGACCGTTTCATGATGGACCCTGTTTCTTTTATGTCTAAATATGCAAAAAAATTGTCTCTTCCCAGCCACATTGTTCTATATGATTCAGAAGAGCAAAAGTTGAGAAGCTTTTTAATCTCATTTGATTATAGAAAGGTAATTTACAAGACTATCTCAAGTTAATCATTGGTCTAAATACTAGCAATTAGTACACATTTTTTTTTTATCTAATATCATAATTTCTACTACAGGAAAAAAGATTTTTTAATGCTCACTTCAAGGTAGATCGTGATCTTCAGGCATCAATTGTTGTGTATGTTCGAATAAGATAGCATCATATGATCTGCAGAAAATGGCAGCATCGTGACACTTTATTGTCAATGTTAGCTGCTCCAAATGTTAATTGTTGTAATTTGATGTCTCTGAAATGACTTTATGGTCGTATATTTTTGTATTGTTTACTACGAAATTTTGTTGTAGATATGTTTCCCTACCGTATTTCAATAGATTGACACGTTTTCTTTAAAGATGACCCGCATATCTTGTGATAATTTTCTGATTTGACATCATTATTTTAGTGATAAAGCCTGTCTAATGGAACAAATATATAAATGACAAAACCATTATAAGTTAAGCTAAGCATTCAGATACAAATAGACACACTTAAACAAAATCGCCATTGAAGTTCAAGTTACCAATAATTCATATGTAAATGTTGTAATTTTTTAAAAGAAGTTTATAAGGGACAAAATGTACTCCATGTGAACCTATATATAAGAAACAAATAACCAAAACACAAAGTAGCCACCTTCAGTGCACTTTTGCTACTTTTTCACAAAATCATCTTAACATTGTTTATGTAGTGTGGGAAAAGTAAATTTCTTATGTTAAAATATAACACAATAAAGCAATAATGGTATATAACAAATCTAGAATTAGTACACTTAAAATAAGTATTACGTTCTTTATATCATTTTTTTGGAATTGTTTATGTTTCTAACATCATGAACTAAGAAGAATTCTCGATTGTCTTTTATAATAAAAATCAGAGAATATATAGAATAGAAATGCCTAATCTATCCCAAGATATTACTACTATAGGATAATGAGTGAGTTATTCGCTTATGTGTGTGGTCTATCGTGGACTAATACTTAAAAAACATTGAAAATTCTAAGACGGTCCACAATAGTATTTTGAAATAATAGTTTGCCACTCTCCTTGTCTTTATGAATAACATGGTAACCCAATTTATGTAGATTCAACACAAGATAAATATTTATTTTTCCGTATTGTTAACAAATCAATATTATTTAAATCATTATCTCAGTCATAAAAATAAAGACAATCATTATCGTCTACATTTAAGAGACAACGTATGTGATAGTTGAAATCTTAAACATTTTTTTAAAAGTTAGTCAACGGTTGTCCATGTTAGAATTTGCTTAGGTTAATGTTGTATTGGGGTATACTAGAATTAGCAATCATTGACCCTTGCAATACTCAACCAAATCTTAATTCAACCTTGAAAAACATACTTTATTTTTAAATTGGGAAAAGAGGAAATTATCGTAAATTAAAATAGTAATAATGGTTATTTTACTGTTATAACTGAAAAGATTTAAACTTTGTCCCTTAAAATTATAAGGTGAAATTGATATCGTCGAATAGACACCTCATGAAAAACTCTGAAAAGTAAACATGAGTGCAAGGTCCGTCTATATGATAACAATTGTATATAAATTTTTTGTAAAGATAATGATGAAGGGGAAGCTACCCTGTGTATAATAATTCATTTCTTACAAAGGATCTCTGTCAGCCGCCAGATTTTCTAACAGCTTAGGAATGAAAGGAAGGAAAACCAAGGAGGTAACTAACGTGGGAATGTTCTGAAAATAACAAGAAGAATAGATAGAACCATATTATCACAGGATACATGACAACACCGTCGAATTAGGTGATTGAGAGACCCATCCATAGGAGAAGTCTTCGGGGTCGATCAAGAAACCTGGCCTGCCACGCGGGTTCATCACTCTCGTAAACAAACCCACTCTTCATGTACAATTTCTTTGCTGCTTCATTGTCAACAGCAACATGGACATACAAATCTGTTATTCCTGAAAAGACACACACAAATAATGAGTAAATTTAGCCACTTTTTGGTTTATGAAATGTCCAATATTATTGTTTATATGCAGATAACTGTATGGTGGTTTATAACTCACATGGAACACAACAAGTACTTGAACAATTCACTTAGAACAGATTAAGACAGTAATCAGAATTGTTTTGCAATGATGCCTGGTTCTTCTTGGCACAAATAACAATAGAAAAATAAAAATCTAATCCAGAAGGGGGTTGTGATGATAATAGTGTTTGAATTTCAAATTTAGTTCGACGCAGCTACAGATAATAATTTTAAGCAAATCAAATCCCCCTACTGCGAACCAAACTTAGGTTGCAGCCCTTTCTTAATATATTTGGAAACCTGTTGACAATGGCCAGAATCATATCATTGTTGACCAATTTGGAAACAATCTATTATGTTCAAGATCATACAGAATATGGTCAATAGATGTCACAAAGTTACAAGCAGCCGAATAAAAACAGCCATGTCATTGTTTCTTAGACTGTCGATGACCTTAACTCAGTGAAGAAAATATAAACGTCAAGACAGGATTTATGTTTAACATCACGAGGCATCTGAAACGAGCAAACACATCAAACATGACTGGCGTAATCTCATCTGTTAGGATACACAACAAGAAAACCAGCTTCTTTCTTGCCATGAGTATGATAGTTACCATACTATTTACAGAAGAACTAAGTTGCAAAGTACACTTAATAATAGTCTTTTAGAATTTCAAGCAGACTAGTCTCTCTTGGAAGGCTTAGTCAGGAGATGTTTCATCATCAAAAAGACTAGTTTTGCAGGGCTACAAGGATACTTCTCCAATATAATAGTTATGAATATTGAAATTATTTAACTCTAAAAGACATGCTGAGAGTAGTAAAATCAAGGACCATCTTTAAGACTTCCTAATTATCACCGAACATCCAATATTTTGATTAATATGGACCAAAATTGGGTGAACAGGTAAAGAAGTTCTAAATTAAAAAAAATATTTTCCTTATACCAACACAATTAAAGTCTTTTCCCACTATTCAAAATTGGCTACTTGGATTGCACAACAGCATTAGGTCCTGTCATGGATCATATATAAAGATATACTATTTAACTCAAAATCTCTCTTAATAGTTTGACTTATAATAATCTACCTCTAACCTACGAACTATCCTCCTTATAATCTGCTCTCTTCATTCACAGTGCTTCTGTGGGTCTTCTCTACACATATCCCTTTTCCTTATCAAGACAAATAGTTAGGGTTAAGGACTAAGAATTCTCTGATATCTAATCAAGTTCAAAACAAAATGCCAATGCCTTTTCAAGGCACAAGATCACCACTTACAAGTGCCATTGGTAGTGGCAGTGGCACTTGAATAATAAGTGTGCATAAATAGACCATTTTCAAGGCAGTGAAAACAACAATAGCAACATCCATGTGGCAGTTAAGTGCTTCTCTGTTTCTTACCCCAATTACGAGCAACTAACTTTGACTTTTCAAGAAGTGCATAGGCCAACCCATTTCTGTGCAACTCGCTAGCAACACATACATTACTGAGGTACGCCCTTGTAATATCAACTCCACTGACCTGACAGTAAAACATTAAACAATTTGATGGACTTAGCAATATAAACTATGTGCACACTTCATATTGAAGGCGTGTGAGGTGTCTAACATTAACATGACACCAACACATGTGTATTTATTCAATCACTTCCATTTTCTTAAATTATTAGTTGCGTCTGCATGTCAATGTCAGTGTTGTGTCTCGTGTGTGTCATTGCTTTATAGATTGTACAAATCGGTCACCATAGAAGAGTTGTCCATTTTCATATCAAAACTTGATCATCCAAAGCAAGCTAAGACATAAACAGTTACTCAGTTAAACACACACAGCATATAGATTTAGAAATCTTGAATATATGAAAAATACCTTTGGCTTCATCCCTACAATTTCATCAGGAAGGTTCAAGCACTGATTAAGATCAAGAGACCCAACTACAATTCGGTCTTCTCCACTGGCAGAAAACTACAAAAGTTTAACTAAAATACAATTAAATTTTGTTAAGATACAAGAAACCAAAGAGTATGAAGCACTAATACAGACACTAGACCCGACACTGACCAAGAGTATTGAACTTTTAATTTATGAAAATAAAAGTGATTAAAACAAATCAACATTATAGAACACATTGGCATTGACTTATTTATTGATGAAAAACATATAGATTTAGCGATAAGGAATGAGTCGAGGAAATAAACAAACCTTACATGAAGAACATAAATCACCATAGAGACTGGATATATGAGACATAGGAAGGGAAGCATTTATGCAAGAGACTCTTCTGAAACCCATCTTTTTCCCCGAAATACGCTCCTTAAGTGCTTCAAACTCACGCTCAGTCAAGTACCTCGCATGATCCTAACAAAACTTAACAAACACGAAAAAAACGCTTCGAATAAAGCTCACTCTTATATCACAATTCAAACACACCCTTTTGCAAAACGATTATTATAGCTGAAATTAGTTATTTTGAAAATAGGGGAAAAAATGATTGAAGTAGAAAACTGACTTGGAGTCCGAAAGTGTCGGGACGGAATTGATTGAAGGAACGAACGCGGAGAGAGGAAGCGGCCCAGAGCTCATCTTCGTAGAAGGATTCGGCGATGGTGATGAGAGAAGTGTCGATATTTTGGGTGCAAATGTTTGCGGAAGAAGAAGAGGATTGGATTTGTGTTCTGAGGTTTGAGAATGTGAATGCTGAAATTGGAAAAGCAGAAGAATAAGAATGAATTGTTATTGGAGGAAAATAACAGAGAGAAGAAGTTAGCGCCATTATTATGTTTATGTTATTCGTGGCTACATCTGCATCTTATTCTTTTTCGATAACTTTTTTTATATTTTTTTTGCCAAACCATGTACACACAAATCGTTTTACGATATAATTCATGCTCTCTCAACCTTGGATGCACGTATTTAAAAAACTATAAATTTAGGTTTTTTATTTTATTTTTTATTCTTTAAATAAAAACAAATTTTATGTTTTTGGTATTATAAAAATACAAAAGAAAATATATTATTATTATATCCTAATTTTCTAAATGAACTAAAATTTTAAAACAAAATTAAAATGCATAAAAAATAAACATTGGGACAGAAGAAGTAATGATTAGGGTTATATAATTATCAATTATTCAGTTTGAGACCTCTTAAGGTTTTTTTTGTTGTGAAACACCTTAATTGTGGTCCATGGTAGAGAATGATTTCCACTATTGTAATTCTCTTTTATGTTTTATGTTTAGTTTCACAAATGAATCCCCCCTTTTCCCCTTTCTTTTAATTTTTTGTGATTCTCTTAGCTTATGTTGGTTCAATGGTGGAAAGAGAAATGAATGATTTCAATGGAAGAGAATAGAAATATATTTAGTTAAAAGATATTTTAATTAAATTTTTGTTTGATTCAAAATTTTTTTTACGTTTATTTTTTTCTTTTTATTTTAGAGATTTCAACAGAGGTAAAAAGACAAAATTAAAATAATTAATAAATCATTTAAAATCTCGAATTATTTCTTGAAACAACATAAATTTAAAGGTAAAATACAATGTCCGTTTAGTCTTTAACTCAAATATAATTTCAAATTAATCATCGAATGATCAAAATAATATTTAAAATATATAACTTACTATTATAAAAGTCTTTATTAGATATAATTTACTGTCAAAATAGCTTGTGATCATTACGACGTCAGAGAGTACATTGACTGACGTTTAGATAATCCGAATACTAATTTGAATTTTTGACTGAGTCAGATACTATAACGACAACGTCCCTCCATTAAAATACCAATTTTCTTTGACCTAAAGAGATCATAGATATTATTACCAATCTATTTGAATTTAACTTCTTTTTTTTCAAACAATCAATATTATGTTAATATTATTAGTAATTGTTAGAATTATGATGAGAGTGAAAATTAAACATCTAACCTACTTATCACTCCTCTCTTTATTCCATTTATTTAAAACAATCTAAATCTAGCCGTATATTATTTGAATTTATTGAGTCAAATGTTTATTTGATTCAATATTTAGAATAATATATAATTCGGTTAAAATTGTTTTCTTAAACATTTTGATTGGTTTATGTGCAGTTGGAATTTTTTCAATTAATTCATTTATTTTATCCCTGTAGTTAACTTATCAATTAAAATACAGCAAATAAAGTCATAATATAAAAATGATAATTCCACAAATTAACATCATATTTGAATGATACTACCGACACATTGAACTAACATGCCAGCGTCATAATTATCACACAATTTTTTTAAATAATTTGTCGATGCTTAAGTATCCAATAAATGATTATCATGCGAGATAAATGAAAAGTAAAATACATATATTTGAGAGAACAAAAATAATATATTTACACGAACTTTTTTTATAAAATAAAATGGACTAAAATAAAGGAAAAAGAACAAAAATCTAACCCAGTAAAAAAGAAAACAAAAGAAAAAAAGACTTATAACGTCATTGAAGACAAAACTATTCTTCTTAGAAATGCCCTTGGCATGACACCTACTAAGGATTTGAGAGAGTTTACTTGGGAGCTCTTACGATACACCAAAGGATTTCAAAAAGCTCCTTCCAATTAATGGTTGATATAATAGGAAAAAGATTATGAGGTTGGAAGGTCAATTCATTTTGTTTTATAGAAAGAATAACCTTGTCCCAAACTTCTCTTTCTAATATTTCAAGTCATGTAATTTAATATTCCCTTATTTCTATATCTATTTGTCTTGAGAGTGAGAAAACTTATAGGGATTTATTTGGGGATCTAATGTTAATAAGAGAAAATGTCATTTGGGATTATATTTGTTGTCTGAAAAATGAAGGGGTCTTGGTTTTAAAAACCTCCACGATAATAAAGTTGATGTTATATAAAGGACAAAAAACTTAGTTACGAATCCAATAATGATGAGCAAATAGTGGAGAAAATAGCAAAGTGTTAACAATATAGCATAGCCGGCCGGCTATATTACAATGTCCATACCATATTATGCCTACTTACTTCATCCCTATTCTACAACCCAAAAAAACCCAATTTATTATTTATTATTATTATTATTTACATGTTGAGTTTTCTACCATCAATCAATTTGTCACTTCTTAGTCAGCTCGTGACTGGAAAACTCATGAATTTGATTCCTTCCGTTATCGAATGTAACACACAAACGAATAAATAAATAAATAAATAAATAAGTAAAAGCAGTTGAAAATTAACCCACTCCATCGTTTTCGAGTGATAAATAAATAAATACTTTAAATTGGCTTTAGGCCTCTCCCTATACACACAATATAAACACAAAAACTGATAAGATACCCTTTGCTTACCTTTACGTAACAGTAGCGCTGAATAGCAACACTTTAATTGAACAAAAATAAAAGATACAGAAAGCATTTATTTGTAACAAGGAAATAGCTAAGCTTCTCTACTCTCTACTCATCAAAGACAAATATCAAGCTTCACACACATATCCATGCGTCGCTGCTTGCTCAGCCGGATCCATAAATTTCTTGAGCAATAAAATACTCTATATACCAACTCCTATAAAATACATCATATTTTTCAATAATTGTAGTTTTCATAAATAAATACAAAACTAATTTTCAAAATAAATATATTATTAGATATACAATACCTTTTTTAAAACCATAAAATTTTATGGGAGCTTAAAATAAAAATAGTGTTATTAAACAAGGGTACGTCAAATGAATTTTTATTCTCTTTAAATATACGATATTTCGATTTTAGTCCCTCTCAAATATTTACTATCAACAAATTTTAATTTTTACTTTTAAATAAACACATGTGTATTATTCAAATTTTTAAATGATTTTTTGTTATGCGTATATTTAAAACATTATATTTAAAAATTTAGAATTTTTTTACGAAAGATATGATTAAAAATTTATTCAACTCTTAAATTAAATTAATGCGTCACTAGAAATTCATACATAAACAAAATAGTTTAAATGAAAGATAAAAATGTAAAAGAAAAATTACACAAACTCGATATTCTCTATGGTACATATTTCTAATACAAACATTTTTAAAAAAAATTATGGGTGTACACTCTTACACCTCTTTAACATATTGAGAGAGAGAGAGAAAAATGGAGAGAGTATTGATATGTAAGTGATGTGGTAAAAACAAAGAAAATAAGATGTTGAATAAGTGTAGAAAAATTAGAAATATATATAACAATTCTTTTAAAAAAATGATATAAGAATAGACTTTTATTATTTTAAATTAAAAATAATTTTATAATAATAAAAATTATAGCAAAAATATAATATTTTATTAAAATTTATTAAAAACAACGAGAGTCGCTGTTAGATCAAAACTATATTAGACAATTCTTTCTCTGTATAAAATAATTACATATGGGAAATGATGACAAAGCAACAACTTAGTTTTTCGAATGAGTGTACTTACAAATCTTATAAATCTCAAATTAGTATTTGAGTAAACAAAATGATAAATCGCAAAATAGTATTTGAATAAACAAAATAAATTTATACCTTTCGTATTTAGTATAATTTATTTTAGAGAAATAATTAAGTTATTTCTCTCAAATCTACTAAAGAGATCACGACGTGCTTTAGAATTATCATTAAGTGCACTAGTTCTAGTCGTTATTAGATATAGGAAAGAGTAGTTGTAACTGAGGTATGGTGTTAAGTTTAGTGGACGGTTGACGATCCTATGAGATTTGGGCATGGGCTCATTCTATGATAGGTATTCTATCCAATATTTAATAATTTGAAATTAGATAAATTTTTATATTTAATTGTTTGAAAAAACTACTCACAAATGTTTTAAGAAGGACACTTGTTAAATGTCTCAAGAATATTTGTTAAGTAACTAAATATAAAAAATTTATATTAAAAATATATTAGAAGTCTATTAATCCTAAGGGCACTTGTAATTAGCATGATCTTAATTATTTTGAAATTTATTTAAATTTAGAGTTAATTTAAACTTTGAATACATGTAGAATTTGCATGTTGATATCATTTACCAAAAATAGTTGCATGGTGATATCTTTATCTTACGTAGGCGGCTGCAAGCATTGCGGAAGGAAGTTAAAAGAGAAAGAGAAAGAGAAAGAGAAAAGAGAAAGAAAGGAGTGTGAGAGATAGAATCTGATTTTGTGAGAATATGTATCGTCCCATCAATTGCTATCTAGTTAGATTTTTGAAAAGGCTGAACATTGTAAGATCCATATATATTCCCTCCCTTCTACCTACCCTACCCCAACACACCACTACCCTCTCCGTCTCTGCAGTTAGAATGACTCCTATTATTTTACTAACAGACATATTTATTATTATTATTATTATTATTATTATTATTATTATTATTATTATTATTATTTAAAAATTATATTTCAACACCATATAAAAATATATTCCCTCCATCCATAATAATTGAGTTATTTACAAAAAATTGTTATAAAATAATTAATTCTTTCAATTTTTAATTATTGTACCTTTTAATTAACATTATTTGCATTTCTTTTTAATGTAGTATATTTTCACTATACATTTATTATATTGACAATGTACCAATAATTAATATGATTAATTTGATAAAACTAGTATTTTTTTCTTTCTTTTGTATATTTTTTTAATATGTGTGAGAATATTAAATGGTTCAATTAAAAAAAAAACAAGTATCATTTATAATTATTAATGTAATTAAAAAAGTTCAAATAAGTAATAAAATCATTACAAAATATCCAAATTATACATAAATAAAGTATTGGTA
>JBBPBQ010000002.1:1847246-1866479 GCA_037974755.1 Cicer yamashitae
CTAAAATGAAACATAAACAAAATTGATAGTTAAAAAGTTATGTATCTCGTTGATAATTTAGGATAAATAAATCAAAATTTCAACTAACCATTTTACTTATATTTTATTCTATATGGAGTATAATTTAAAATTTATAAATCAAAATCCAATTAAATATAAATATAAACAAAAAAAAACAATACATTTGATATTGAATTTAAAATTAAAATATTAATAGTTAATTTAAAAAATGTGTATGATTTATGACACTAGTAGTTGTCATTTTATATAATCTAATAAATTATTATTTAAAATTATAAAATTTTAAATATTAATTTAAATTTTAAAAATAAAAATAATTCCTTTACGATCGTAGTTTTGTCAATTACATATAAAATATAATTATTTAATTATTCAAAAAAATAGAAGTAATTCAAAACAACTAACATATCATTTAAATTTTTTCTCCTACGTAAAACCAACCAAACACAATTGTTAAAAATCCCTTTCTTTCCAAATTTAAATCAAATGTCTATCTACTTCGGCTCTCTCAAGAATTATTTTCCATAAATAGAATAAAGGGAGTATGATCGGTCGTTTAGACAAATATTTTTACACTACATATGCATATTGCATAATTAAGCTGAAGTTGATTAAACCATACATTAAAGCAATTAATTAATTTATAATATAACTAGTTTTATATAAATCTATATGATTACCAAAATCACATTTGACTTATGTAACACATAATTTGATCTGTGTCGTGAACATCAAATTTTTTTTTGTAATTAATCTATATTAATTTTTGTTTAGCATGAATCATGAATTTTGTCATTAATCTAATAAACCTTTAAGAATCAACTCATATGAATTTTTTAACAAAAAAAATATACTTGAATTTTCTAACATCAATCTATAGAGTTCGTGCGACATTTTAGTTTTTTTAGAAGACATTTTAGGTGATAGTTTAACTTTTTTTTTATCATTTTAATGATTGTTATTTTAATTAAATTTGTTTTATATATTTTTATAAATTAAAAAAACATATCATATATACTAATAAATTTCTATCATACATATTATGATAGATGTACTTTATAAAACACGAAAATAAAAAAAATTAATGTTTTAATTAGTAAATATTATTTTAAATATAATATATAAATAAACTAAAATATAAATTTCAAAAATTTAATTGAAAAATATATTTAAAATCATTTTAATGATACAATTTTTTTATAAACCATATATACAATTAATGTTCTTCGGCCCGGATCAAAACAGACTTTTTTTCATTTATGGTAAAAAAATTATCTTTGTTTATGATTCTCAGGGAATAGAAACTATATTAATTTAAAGTTTCTATTTAATGATTGTTTAAATTAAATTTTTAAAAACAATTTGCATTTAATAAAAGTTATTAAGAATAAAATAATGCTGACTCGATGTAATTTTTTTAAATAAAGCACGAAACCAAACATAAATTAATGATGGTTTCTCTTGGTTGTCCTTAACTTATGTATAAAGGGAAAAAATGAATTAAAAAAGAAAAGAAAGAAGAATTAATGGGTGGAAATTATGTGATTGGACGAAGATTGAATAATAAAAAAAATGTTGTATGTATGTTTGAAATTGAACTTTTTAAGCTTGTGAAAGATGAATTGATTGCATTGCAGGAGGCAGAGGCTGGTCCCATACTGTCTTAACTCTGATTTCTTTTTCTTGGAAGTTCGAGTCCCAAGTCCCCGTAATATTATTATTAATTGATCAATTTAAAAGAAAAATCTTAAAATAAATTATTTATTTCGTTTTTAATTTTTTTTATATTTAATTAATATTAATTACATCATTTTTAATATAATATATTCAATTATATATTTATGATATTAATACTTAACAAGAATTTTTTAATAAAAATTATATTATCTCTTTTATATATATATATATATATAGTAATATATGTTAAATAAATAAATGATTTATTTATTTTGAGATGCTTAAAGTATTATGCATGCTTTTGTATTTTACGTGACTGAGTAGGTAAAAGATTATTACAAGGACAGAAGAGTAGAGAAAAAAGGCACATAAAATTGTTAAGTCACATTGCTTGGCACTGCTACCTTCTGTACTTTATCCCTTCTTCTCTCAAATCAGTCGCCATTTTTCTGATTTTACAATCAAACAAGACTTCTCCCTGCCCCAAACAGAAATATATTTTTGTACACACTCATACCTCTACAACAATTAATGTAAAACCTTAAATAATCCGTTTAGTAAAAAAAACTATTATCTTTAAATAAACTAATTATTTTTTAAAGTTTTTTTAAATAAAAAAATATTCATTATTAATTTTTTAAAACGGAGGAATTGAAATATAACTTTCTTGTCACCCCAACTTTTCCAATTTTATTTATTTGTTATAATTTTTTTAAATGAAAATTGGAAAATAATTTAAGAAACTATATTAAAAAAGGAACTGATTTTAATAACTTATAAAAAAAATTATAACTGTTTGTTAATAAAATGGATTTTCACAACGATAGAAAAAAAATAAAATTTCTTTTGATTTTCTCAAAAAATTCGATATTATTAAAGATTAAAATCGTTTTTTTTAAATCTATAATAAATGGACCAAAGTCACATGTTAAATAGTAAATATGAAAATAATACCTTAAAGTTTGTATATTTTATTTTCAAATAATTTAAAAATTATTTTTTTCAACCATAAAAAAAGAATCTTTTCAACTAAATTTTTAATTTTTTATAATTTGTCTTATTCTAAAGAAAAAAATTAATTATAAAATTGAAATAAAATTTAAAATAATTAAATATAAAAAATAACATAGTTCACAAAGATCAATGTTTTTTTTTTCACTTTTTCCTCCAAAACAACACTGAAACAATAACATTTTTGGGAATGTCAGTAATCCTCTTTTTTCATTTATTTCCCCAACTATTTTATTTTCATTTAATTAATTAGTAATAATTAATTAACTACTTCAATCTACTCCTTCATGCAACTTCACTTGCCTATTTATATCATATATAGCACTTGTTGCATATAACATCATCACACCTTGTCTTAAGTTACATTTCCTCGAAACTTTGTCACTTCTTTCACTCGTTATGTTTTTGATAGGACATGCTCACGAAACTCTCTCAAATGGGACCAAGCATCTCCAACTAGCATATAAACTTTGTGTAATGAGATTCATTGGTTTTCAATGTAGCAAATGGAGGTAGGATTTTGATGGCGATATCCTCACTGAGCTTTATTACTTTTTAATTTTATATTTTTTTTTCTTGACCTTGCAAGGCTTTTTTATTTTTTCATCTTTGTTAAAATCTTTTAATTTTGTTTATTTAGATAGAATTTATTCTCTAATCTTGTCAATCACTCCCATTTTCTTAGTTTTTAGCTATTCCTCCTGAGCTTTGATCTAGCAATGTTATGATGTTTCTTTGTAAGCATGGTTGTTCTTGACCGTGCATAATGTTCATGTATAAATATTTCCTTTATGAACATTTTCTCCTCTAGTACTATGTTAAATTTATGTTTGAGTACTAGTTGCCCTGTTCGATTCAAATTCATATACTTTAACTATTTACCACAGATTAATCACGTTCCTAATTTAAGGGTTATTGTTTTTATTTTGTGGAAAAATTTATAAGTTTATTAGCAAAAACGAACAAGATTATTTTATACTAATAATCTTTGTCTAAAAAAAGCAATTTTGGATCACGTACATGAAAGAAGGACGAAACTGGAGTACGGCAAACATGAAAGATTCTGAGCTAATTTGATTTCATATTTCTAAGTTGTGTTGTTTGGTTAGAAATTTCCGTGAAGAAAGGAAGGTTACAGAGTGATTATGATAAGCATATGCACGTGGGATTGTGGTCCATCCATATATATGAACTGCTCATAGTTAACACATAACTTTACAGAATTTAATGTTGACCACAACCACAAGGCAAATTTAATAAATTTGTAATCAACAATTAAGTGAACACTTTTTCTCAATATAATGATCTACAACCGACTGCATCAAACATCACTCATTATTAACCATAGAATCAAAATCAGACGATCGAAAAATCAAATTCACCGCATATGATTGGTCTAAAGATAAATCTCGTTTTTTTTTTTGTAAATTTTGATAAAATTATATAATTTTTCAAATTTTATTATTATAATTTTTTTTACTAAAAATAGTAAAAATTTACCCTTTGACTGTTTTTGAGAAGTTTGTGTTAGACATATCATGAACTAGTTTATAGATTGTTGTGTAAACCATCATCAATAAATGTGTACCCAAAAAAAAATGCTTGTTCTGGCTGAACAATTGGGGTGTTATTTACAACTTGCAAGCTAATAATAGTGTCAACAGTGAATGGATGATATTTTGAATCATAAATATTATATTGGTGTGATAATAAAATGAAAACCATAAAAATTGAGTTTAAAAGTAAATAATTAAAATCAGCATCCACTGCCTGTGGAAACGGATTGATGGAGAGAACAAAACCATGAAGACTTCTTTCTCTCATTATGAGAAGATGCTCTTCTAAAACCAGAACCAGAACATCTTGCCAAATGGTTCCTCAAGTTCCTACTCACACTTGTGCAAGGAACCAATGAAGGACTAACATCAGCTCCCAAACAAAGACTAGAGTTGATTCTGAATGAAGAGAATCTCTGGCAACTCAGCGAGCGAAACGATCTCGAAGGGGAGGAAATTTTTGATCTAGTTGGTTTGCAAAATGGGGTCGTCATGTCGGTGGAATCTCCAAGCACTTCACTTGAACATGTGCAAAATGTGAAGGATAAGTTTGTTGTTCTTTGCGTTTCCTTAGGTAGTGGTCTTGTGCCTGGAAGCTTGACAAACGAGACTATGCCGTGGCGGCAAAGAGGACAAGCAATTGAACCTGGGGGACCATGTGTGGTTGATGAAGCAGAGTTTGTTGAACAAAGGTACAAGGCACATTGTGTGCAGAATTCATGATCACAACCTGCATTATGAGATCCACCAAATTAATGCATTAGGAAACATAGAATCACATATAGTACTTTGAGACTATTAGTGAAATATATGAACCAGCAGTATTCATGCCAATAACAATAAAGTTTAAATGTCAAGTTAGTACTTTATTTTTTTATTTTAAATTAGCTACACATGAACCTTGATTGGAACAATCTTTAGTCAAACTATAATTGGATCCCAATTTTTAGATTAACAAGGTCACTTTCCTCTAAGATTAAGACTAAAAAAAGCCGCATATTCTAAAACACTGACAATGTTGGCTTCATAGGCATATTTTTGGTTTTCTTTAGCAGGTTTTTCGGGTTCTAATCCATGGCATAATTTTTAGATTGTGCATGTGGCACATCTAAAAATTAATATTTTACATTTTACAACATGCAAGACTAAATTAAAACATATATAGATAAAGGATTAACTGAAAACAAAATTTGATTTTGCCACAAAAAGGCCAAAATGTAGATGACAATAGCATGGGTGTAAACTATATAACAACATATAAAATGAAATAAATGAAACAGAAAAAGATCACATGGATTTGACACCATACATGTTTATGGAAAGATAAAAACTGCACAATGCCTGGTTAGAAAGGGATATGACTGTGCCATAAATAACTCCTTATGGAAACACTTGCAAAATACATCTCTCTCTATGGCTCTATTGATTAACCTTTGATTCAAAACTTGTCATTACCAACAGATAAGAGTAGTTATGTTTTTTTCCCTTTGTTTTTGGTGTGATAACATGTGTTGTCACCTTTACCTTTTAATTATTTGGTCTTATTATATGACACATGCATACCACTTATAGAAAACACTGACCAACTTACTTTATATTTGTAAATAAATATGTCAAAATATGACTATATATTGTAAATAGAACATTTTGAAAATATCACCTTTGCAATTGTTGCACATAAAAAGTTTATTTAAGCATCTAAAAAGGCATTTAGTGTTAAATAAAAGGGTGTTTTATTTGTCAATTTAATAGACATATATACCTTCAACAGCGACCATGCATTTCCTTTCCAAACAAACTGCACATGGATCTAAGCACGTAGGTGCTAATTCACTTGTCCTCCATCCACATTCTCTGTTACAGATGATAACAACAGAAGCAAGAAGAAGGAAAGAGCAATATTAGTAACCTTTGGAATACACAAATTTTTTGTGGCAGAGTAAACTGGCTTTAATCAAATCAAGTGTGGATAAAATCATATAACTAACTTCACTCATTATTTTCAAGTTAAATGCATAGAATTAAACATAAATTTTACCTAGTATCATTTAATTCTAATTTATATAAGAAACTCTTTGATAATCAAGCTTGTCACCGCATTCAAAGTATAATAGTTATTTAAACTCATCCAATAGTTCACTTGAAGTCAAAGCAGAGTCAACAAATTCATGAAAAGAAATGTCATCATTAAAATCAAATCAAGCTAATATCTAGGAAAACAAAATTTAACTTGGTTCTCCACAGGAAGAGCAAATCAGCTAGCAACCAATATCAATCACAAAAGGTTATTAACTGATAGTAAGAAATCGGTTGAATTTTTCAGAGGATGGCAGTGAAAACACATACCTAGCAATTCTCACAATGCTCATAAGTGGAAGAGATATATATGGCGAAGGAAGAACTTGTAAATTTTCGGCTGGAGGTGTTTTTAAGGTGTCCTCAAGCCAGTTTCTATGCCATGAACGAGCAACCATCAACGGAGTCCATCTTCAAAACAAAAATCGATAGAGTAAAGTAAACCAACCAGTTTGAAATTCATCTAAGATGCACAGTGCTTAAGACCATAAAAATCTCTATTTGCTTCATGCAAGTACAACAAAGCACACTATACAATGCCATGCATAAACTGATAAAATTACATACAGTTCCAATATAATGATAATTGCATCTAAAGTTAAAGGTGAGCAATGCAATATTATTATCCAAGAGAGAAAAATGATTTTAGTGTAAGGCTAATTTTTATAGCATATGAACGTGGATACTCTTAATCAAAGAAAATCATTAATAAATTAAACTCAAATTTCTGGTAAAAAGCCAAGTGAGCTAAATAGGGTTTGTTTGAATTGACTTATTTGAGTTTATCCACTAACATAAACACTTGTTAGAGTGTTTGGGAGAGTTTATAGAAACAACTTATGACATGTCTATAAATTGTTGTTAGCTTATTTCCATAAGCTCTCTAGGATAAATTATATAAACATTTTTGACTTTTTTTTACATGTTTTATAGAAATAGTTTATACAAAAGCATTTATATGATAAACGTTTATGCTATAAACACTTAATTAAGTTGTTTATCCAAACAACTGTTCTAGTAAGTTTCATAGAAAGTTAAAAGACAAGGGGAGAGGAATTTGTTTGGCTCTTCTAGAAGATTTATAAATTTCCTATAAACTAAATAGATCAAAATATTTATTTATATCTTTACCATGCCAGGTTATAAATAAGGTAACTTCATCACACATCAAACTTAACAAATATGTAATGATACATACCCATTTGCATTATCAGCAGTCAGACTAGCACCCTTGGCAATCAACAGCTGAACCAAACAAATAATACAAAATAAATAGAACTTCAATATGAAGAGCAGTAATATACCCAACTAACTTAAATTTGGATATTCATCCGGAAGAAAAACATATTTTCAGTTCCAAATGTAAATTTTTCTCCTAAAGCAAAATAATCTTCTAAAGGAAAATAGAAACACACTTGACAACATTGTGCATTTCCACCACATGCTGCATAATGGAGTGGAGTGCTCCCAGAACCTGCAAGTTAGGAAAAACCTGTAATCAAAATCTCTCACTTTCTAGTTGTATCGATATGGAAACAATCGACAGATAGTAGGAATACAAATGCCGACTTTCCAAATCAAATATTTGACATCACTTTATCACATGAATTAGGAGATGCTAAATAATTACCAATTAAATCAATAGTAGTTCCGTCCTCTACGGTAACCTCGGACACAGAAGCTCCCAAGTCTAAAAGCAACTGCACACTTTCAACATGCCCATTCAATGCTGCCATATGCAGAGCAGTGATGCCACCATCAGCCGTTTTGTTAATTACCTCGCAAAGACCACTTTTTATGCAACCATTCAAAAACAAAATTAACTCACTGCACCAGTTTATAATGGATGACTACAAATACAATAGGACTTCTAAGTAAAAGTACCTTCGATCAAATTCTGAGATTGATTTGTGATCACCTGTCTGTAATACAGCCCAAAAGTCAGGTATGCTTGGTATATAGTCCGCCAGGAGGAGCCGAATGCACCTGGTATGGCCGTTTAAAGCAGCCAAATGAAGAGCAGTACCTCCATTTAGGTAATCTGCTTTATGAATCTGCATTCAAATTAAACAACTGATATATTACAACTCATTCCACCAATAATTTATCACATTGTTAATAAAATGGTACAAATTAGGTTGGCAGTAATGATCATACGTTGGCGTTAAAAATAATCAGAGTCTGAACAACCTCCCAGTGACCATGTTGGCAAGCTTGCATCAATGCAGTCTGTTAATGGTATAAACTGTTAAATAAGTAAAAGAAATTGCTCTCTCCATAAATGAAAATTTATAGTCAGGGTGTGTGCTAAATTGAGTGGTAACTATATAGTCAATTGAATTAAGGAAAAGAACATTCAAACAAAGTAATATTGGATTACCTGACCGCGATAATTCCTGAGATTAATATCAACTCCAGACTCAAGCAAGAGATACACTATCTACATCAATGCAAAACACAATAGATTCGTCAATACGAATTGTGAAAAAAACACAATACAAGAAAATGAGGTTCATTGAATTGAATTGAAAAAACATATACCTCATGGTGGCCATGAGCTGCAGAGTAATGCAAAGGCGAATTGCGAACACCGAAAGTAGAATACCTTGCAAGGCGTGGATTATAATCCAACAAGGCCTTAGCCTCTTGAACATCTCCATCTCTTGCTGCAGAAACCAATCTCTCCCCAGATGCAGAACACCCAAAAGAATTCCCAACCAAGCTTAGAAATTTCATGTCCCTCGCAAATTATTAATCAACACAATAATTAACTAATCAGAAAAAGAGTTCCTTCCTTCACAGCCTTATTAAAAAGGCCCCAATTTTACTTTTTGACAAAAAGTCCCTGACGTGGAATCTTCAAACCTTAATCAATCCGAAATCCTATATGTGATCATTCAATTCAATTCACCAAACCAACAACAACCCTTTCTCAAAACATCAGAAGGAATTGGTTGTAACTGTCAAAGACCACCTTTGCATGATTCTTGAGGTTTTCTCCACAAACCTTAAACTGCTCAATAAATATTAAAAAAAAAACAATTATTAGTAATAATTTTTAAAAACATTAGGTAAACAGATTGTGAATTTCGAGAAACCAAAGAAAAAACAAAACGCAGAAATATTTAAAAACGAAATATTTGTACCATCAGAAGAATATCTCTAATCTGTATTGAATTCCCAATTCGCCAAGCGGAAATGGTGTGCCTAACATCAAAATCTAAACATCCCTTATAAAGAATGAAACTTAAAGCAGCTCCAAATTGTTCCCAGTAAACAACATTTACAATCACACCGTAATTTACATCCCCAAATATTTCATATAAAAAAAAAAGAATAAAAAGTTTCCCTACGTAGATAGAATTTTGAGACGTTTATGGTTTGTAGGAGAAAATTGGTGATGAAATTGAATTCAAACCACCTCCTCCATTAACCGAACGGGTACGCAAATATTAAATTACAACGAAGATGACGGGAATGATATTTTTGGTTAAATAAGAAAATTGCTAAAATTGGGGAAAAGAGTAAACTTGAGCTTATTTCTTCACATCAGAAAGAGAGAGAGAGAGAGAGAGAGAGAGAGAGAGAGAGAGAGAGAGAATAAAAGGCGTTGTTGTTCGCATGATTGGATTGGTTATTAAAAAGAGTCAATTTGGTAGTTTGTTTCTTTGTCCGTCCCCTCCCTTTGCGGAGGAGAAATTCATTCCTAATATCTATCATCGACCCTTCCAAACTTACACAAAGTCGTCAAAAATCTACAGTATCATCTTCATTTTTATTACACCGATTATTCTTAATCACTATTCATTTATTACCTATTTTGGCTTTTCTTCTTAGGACGGTTATTTTTATTTACGTCGATCCTTCCTTAAAGTTTTTTCAATTTTCTAAATTAGTATTGTTATTTGCAATAAAACAATTACGTGGTTTATATCAATTTCACCAAATTACTTTTTAAATATTTTAAACAAATTAGTTCACAATGTAGCTTATGCCTTCACGCGATAAGTGACCATACATTTTTTTATTCCAAACACATGCTAAGCATTTATATATAGTTAAGTTGAGGGCATAAGCTATACTTTTAAGTTTGTAAATTTGATGTGTTATTTGTTATAAATTTGTATGTTAGGTTTGAATTTCACATTTACGAAAATTTGTTTGGACCGTTAATTAATTTAAATTTAAAAATCTATTTTATATTAATATATTTTAATTTCAATAAATAATCATACATACATATGTTCAAATAAATTAACAAACTAATAAGTTAATGCAATTAATTTCTATTTTAATATTTAACATGTCATTTTAAATAAAGATTTTAAAATTTATTGTGCAACTTAATATTATAATATATTTGATAATTTTTGACTCAACAATACTATACAGTAAAATAGATTTTTTCGTGAACAAATCACAAGTACTAAAATTAGTGATTGAAATAGTCAAACCAATTAAAAAAAAGACATCTATGACTTATTATCTTTAGTTACTATTTTTCATTGTAACATTTAACATTTTTCTTTTTTAATGTATATCCAAATTATAAAGTTGATCGTTGAATGAAATATATTATCATATAGGTTTTAAAAATGCGGCAAAATAAAAAGAGTATGATCAACAAACTCGATTAATAGTGTCTGTATATAAAATATGGGTTGGGTTAACAACGTTTAAGTCTGAAATTATTTTAATTCATTGAGCTTGACTTTAAAATATTGGCTGAACGTGAAATAGTTAAAGATGATCGACCCTTAAAAAAATTATAATTGCTTGAAAATTGTAATTTTAAGTTGATTTAAAATGTAAGAAAAATATATTATTTATTGCATACAACATAAAATAGTAAAATGTGCTAGGACACTGCTAATTATTTTTTTATAAGAAGAGCTTTGATGATCATTTATACAATATAATTACAAGTTAATATTATTTAAGTAGTTAGAAATAGTATTGGTTTTGATCCGATTTTATTTATCTCTCGGTCTAATTTTTAATTATTTGACCCCTTTTTTCAAGGAAAGCAGATAGTTAAATAACAAAAATAGTATTTGTTTGTTGACAACTTCTACGGTATCATGAAGAAAAAGTATGTACAGATACTATCAAAATTTTAATCAATAATTGAGTTATTTTATTCCTAATTCATCAATATCAACATTTATATATTGCATATTAAAGGTTGATTAAATCAACAGTACTAATACATTTATCTATTGATTTTAATTCTCAACAATTATATAAATTATTTTCATAATTAAAAATCATAACAAATAAAAAAAGACTTCAAGTGCAAAATTTAAATTTTCTTTTTTGTTTTGATCTTATAAAACTTAAAAACTTTAGTGGTGTTAAATCTATAACTGAATCAAGATTTATTAAAACTATGTCATTTAACTATTATTCAATTAATTTAACAGTACCAAAATATATCAATTTGCAAATGTAAGATAGAAGTTACATTGCTTGTTTTTTAAAAACAAATTATTATTGGGCCAGTATGTTTAACCCAAAACCATATTGGAGTGGGTTGAAAAGCATATTATCGACATATGCCTAATTTAGCTCGATGACCAGTAACATTTTCTCTTATTATAACGATGAAGGAAAAAAAAGTGTTTATTCTTCTTCCTTGCTCCATCAATTTTAAGGTGTATTTTGACCAAAAAAAAAATAACATCTATGAATTAACTAATTGAAAAAGTTTTTTGAAGTCTTTTGAAAATATAAGGGATTGAAGAAGATACTGTGAAAAAAGAACTCATCAAAATAGTCATCAACTTCTTTTATAGTTGTGCCTCTCAATTAAGATAATCTCTATTTAACGAGCATTTTTATTGGAGATAGATATATAGAATAAAATAATATTATTTAACATTATTTATTTCATGCATTTATTATCTTCAAATAAAAGTTTCTATTAAATTGAGATGATATAAACTCGTTTACTTGCATGATTTTATTGTCTTAAAAATTTGTCCATTTTACAATGTTGTATCTAATATAAATTTTAAATTAATACATTAATTCTTCAAATATTTTTTTAATTATATTTCATTTGGAAGAAAGTATTATTTATATAATTAAATTCACTTTTCTATCTATTACGCATCAAAAGCATGATAGCTTAAAACTTTTTGTTTTGGTACTAATTATAGTAGTATTTTAATTACTCTTATTTCTAGTAGTTTAGTACATTGGTAGTATCAATTTTTATGTATCATGTGAACCATAATACTCTTATCCTTTTGTCATTTGCCTTTGGTCCTTGTGATTTTTTTAGCCCTTTAATGATAATCATTGGCATGACAACAATTATAACTCCAAAAAACACGAAGGAAAAAGGCTGTCTACAACGAAGTAGTGGAGAGGCAACAATTTTGTGCTGTGAATTATGGATATCTCATGCTGTACTGCGTTGTCTAACCCAACTGTGCATAGACAATCGGAATCTTTCGTGTTTTATTTTCATTAACATTACAATACTAAAAAGTAAAAACATTATGTACCTTCTTCGTGATTCTTTTTGGTATATGTAATGCATTATTTTTGTTCTAACTTTTTTTTAAGATGTTGCTGTTGGGAAAAAGTGCAGACCCAAGTCTAATATCATTTGTTTTACTATATAACTCTTTTATTAATCTCTAATATACACGGATCTAATTTTAGTCTCCACCTCAAACATATATTAATATATATTAATATTGATTGTGAGTGTTTTTAGATACTTTGTAAATTATTTTCACCTCATATTCCAGTCAAATACTATCGTCTAACTACTAGTGTTTGTAAACATAGTTTTAAATAGAATTGATTTTTTTTCTAAATGGGCAAGTTAAAAATAAATTTTAAAGCAACTTATGTACAATTTAATTAATGTATATATATTTTTTAATAATTTTGATTTTATTATATTTATAGATTTTTTTTTTACAATGTTGACTTGAATATTATGAGTTTATCACATATTCAATTTGTTTTAGTTTTAACGACATTGAATATATTTTTAAAAATATCGGATTAATGCATGATAATAACAATTCTGTTGCAGGTAAGTTCCTGTTATTAGTTCATGGGTTTGTTGTCTTTTTTTTTTAAGATCATAATTTCAAGAAATTTAAATATCGTATGCTTCCTTTTATTTTGTTTGTTTGTATATATTATTCTACTTATTTGCACTATTGTTTGGCCTTCATTGAAGCAACAAAGTTTCTTGCAAGTAAACATTCTTTTTCCTGCTATTCTCTTACTCATTTGTTGGCTTTATATTTAGATAAGTAATCTTTAAGTTTTACAAATTTTTATGCAGCCTTTGATGGATAATTTGGAGACCCAGACAATTATGAGGCTTTTTAGAAATCATGATATACCTTCAGGTATAGCAATTCAATCTCATGTTCCTATAATGTTTCTTTAGTGGGAAATTATGAGCAAATAAAAAGAAAAAAATTAAAGTCAAATTAGACCATTACTTCAAGGGTACAATGATTTATGCAACAAAATATTAAATTTTGTGTTTTGTACTTGTTCCACAACGTATGAGAGAAGATAATTTCAGTGTTAAGTATCTGGTGTGATATATTTGTGAGCATTTATTCTTTTAAGAGCTCTAATGGATGATTAGCAAGGGATATATGGACACTAGGAGATTTCTTTATGGTGTATTGGTTTTTGTTTATTGTCAAAGTTATGATGATGTGTTTAATTATGTGAGGTGCATGTTATATGGAGTTTGTTGCTACTTTAGAATTAGGAATTTGATGTTGCTGTTTCTTGACATGCTTTAGAGTATGGACGAATATACAAAGTACCGATGTAAACTATATAAAGAATGAGTCAATGTTAATTAATATTTTTCTTTTTGTTATTATATGCAATTGATGTTTCAAGTGAGCTGATTTATCTTTAGAGGAAGAGGATCATCCAGTGCACACCATTTTAGATTTTTTTTAAATTCCTTAGTATTACACCTCTATAGATTATTGTAAAATATTAAAAAAAATAGATATATTTTATAAATAAAAAATTATTCCAAATTTAATTTTAAGATAAATCTTATTGACTAAAAAATATGTTTAATTTTAAATAATATTAAAACTTCACAACATAACCGAGGTAAAAAGATCCCTAAAAATTGAACTAGGGGAGGTTCTAAACCTCCGTAAATAAAACCGCCGCCGCAAATTAACGCTTTTTTGGTGTATCCAACCAAGTATCAACCATACTGAGTTATTGAGTTTTTAATTTATAAGTATTATTGGAATTTTTTTTCAAGTTTTAACTTTAATCGGTGGTATAGGTTACCACAAATAATGACAATGTTTTAAAATAGGCTTTGTTTTTGTCCTTTTATTATTACCAATTCATAAAATTAATCTCATATTTTAAAAATCGACAGTTTTAGTCATTTTCTTAAATTTTTGAACTTAAAAAATGACGATTTAACGTATTTTAAATGAAGGAACATACAATTTATGATATAGAATCATCTAGATGCATTAATTATTCATATTTCATTAATTAAATTAAAAATATAAAAAAAATTCTAAATTGAAAGTTATGTTTTTACAACATTTTACTCCAATTTCATAGTTGTTAATCATTTTACATCATCGTATCATATGTCCCGTTGTTTAAAACATCTCACATCATGATGTTTTAGTTAAAAATTTAGAGAGACCGTAACCGTCAACTTTTAAAATAGGGAGACTAATTTCATAAATCAGTAAAATGTAGGAACTAAAACTACAATTAAGTTTTTAAAATATATTGTTAATGATTGTTTGAACCATCACAAATATTTAATATTTTTTCATTTTATCCTTATTTTGTGGCGGTTTTAGTGGCCATTAATTTGTGGTAGATTAAATTATAAATGATTTGTGACAGTTTAAATTGTCAAAATACAATATTTTTAATAATTTAACAATTATAATTAATTGATAATGTAATTATTTTTTATATTTACGGTGTATATAAATAAAATATATGAATATATGTATCATTCATAATCATATTCATAATTATAAGTGATGATTTTTTGGCTTCCTATTTTCATGTAAAACTCTATAACTTCAGCGATCCTCAATTTCTTACAATTTTCACAAAAAAGTGTATGAGATAACATTTTTGTCAAATAACTACATGAGATCACATTTAGATTCCAAATTTATAAATAGAAGACCTAAGCCATTAAAATAATAGCATAATTTTTTCAACTTAACCTTGCTACCTAGATACGTCCACTTTTAATATTTTTCTCCTTGGACGTTTGATTGGACTAAGGGGGCAAACCACATTAAACTTGGGACCATCTGGTTTCACGCCAGCTATGGACATTGACGCCAACACTATCTAACTACTGCCCCAACTCCCAAGAGTCAATTGAATTTAAATGCCGCAATGTAATCATCATTGTTAAATAAATATGATAAGAACTTAATCATATGATAATGGTATATTTCAATTTAACAAAGTTCTTTTTAAATTCAGTTTTATTAATGTAACAATACTACATTTTTTGAGAGAGAGTTTTGTTTTTTTTATTATATTATATCTGATTCAAAAAATAATATTTAATTGTTTTTAAGTTTTAATTTAATCGGTAAGTGTTGATATTGTTAGATTGAATGTTATGTTAATATTCAAATTTAAATTTTTTCAGTTGTGTGAGTTAATAATGGGGATATTTATTATTTCGTCAAAGAAAAAAATTATATTATATTTAATTTAAAAAAATCAGTTTGGGTTGATTAACCACACATACATAGTTAGAGACTTCTACGGTACATTGAAAAATTAATATATTTTTGTACTATTAAAATTAAATCATCAATAGTTTAATGACATGTCATATATGAATGAGTTTGATCATATATTAAATTTAACACCATCAAATTTTTAAATTTTCTTTTTTATTCTTTTTTGAAATGTCATTTTTTTTATGATTTTAATTAAAATTAAAATTTTAATTACAAAAACAATTTATTATTTACTAAATCAAAATTGAATAAATAAATATATCAAAATTTTTAATTTAAATAACTTTAATAAATATTATAGTAATAAATACGTAGAAAACTATTTTATAGTGTCAAATTTTTTTATCGAACAAATATTAAATCATTCTTTTAACTTTGATAATGAAGAAGATCATATGCTTTTATTTTCATAATATAATGTTATTGAAGTTTTAAATAATACTCCATATAATCTTTTTTAAAAGAAACAAATTAAAATTTAATTAATAAAAATTAATATATTTAGTTTATATTATAAACCAGATTTAATAACTTTCTTTTTTTCAAAAAAATCGAAAAAAGCAATTTTAAAATTCAGTTTACAATTTACACTTTTATTTTGTATTAAAAGATATAATAGATAGCATTATAATTAACTGAGACACCTAAGAATAAAAGAGGGCAGTTTCCCAGACTATGGATTCCAGAGAGCTCTCTCTTTATCAATTTATTTAATCATTTAATTTAATTTAGTCTATCCTATGTCTCTCGTGCCTCACTCCATAGACTTTGCGACTTACTACTAAACCTCTTTTTATTTTATTCAATTGAGATATATGTGACAAGATAATTTGATGAGAGTGATAACAAACTTTAAGATGTGGGAAACCGAGGGAGTGAAGTCATCAGATTCACATCACATATCGTAAGTCCCAATTTGATTCAAGTTCTATGGTGTCGTCTTAAATGATAATCACGTGTAGAGTCTAGATTCGGTGTTGGAGTCAAAAAAATATGATTTATCTCTTTAATTGAATTAATAATTCATTATTAAATTATTTAAAAAAGATAATGACATAGAAATCAAATGTCATAAACTTTCTATTTTTTTTATTATCTAAATATTCTTAAGAGCATTTGTTAATAAAATACATAAACAAAAAATGGCATGTAAATTATAAAATGAATAAAATATTTTTAAATAATCTCCTTTATTTATTGATTGAATAAACGATTAGAAATAACGAATTATATAACAAATTCAACTAATATATGAATTCAATTTATAACTAACTAATAAATAAGAAAATATTATCAAACTAACTATTTATTTAATAATGTAAAACATTATGTATCTAGTTTAATTTTTTTTAGATTAAATATATTAATTTTTTAAATGTCATTTTTATTTATAGTCTATTTGAAAAAAGAGTACCCATTCCTGACAAAATATAAATAAAATTAATTATTTATATGTTTGTTTAGATAGTTAATTAATCAAAATTTTATTGTTAATTTCATTCAAGGTTGACATGAGAATAAGGCCATAAAAGCAATTATGTTAAGTATAGAAAAAATATATATTTTTTTAAAAGGCTTCAAAAAAATAACTGATAAAAAGATCTCATACTTTAATAATTTTTAAAACTAAAACTAATAAAATTTTCTCTAAATTAATATTATTTCAACAAATAATAATAATGATAATAATAATATTATTACTAATTTTACTAAAATTCTACTGTAAATTTTAAAATGCTTCATAATAAAATTCACTTTAGATCTCTATTTATATTGGTCCGACCTTAATTTCATTTAAAAGTTAAACTTTGTTACCTAAATTACTTTTCATCTTTTTTTATTTAATTATTATAAGAGATAGTAAATTCCACCATAATTAACTCATAGTTCAACATAGTAATATCGGCATTTGTCAGTTAAATTATGATTTCAAGACACTTTTCATTTCAATTAATTGCATAAAATAGTGGATATTAAATAGATTGTACAGACCAAAGAAAAAAAAAGTTACTTATGTTTTATTATAATTTTTTTTTACTCAACATTTTGTTATAATTTAGATGTATCAAATTTTTTTATATTTTATCATAAAGAGAGTATTTTTTTTATATTTATTTACTGCAAATTATTGGTAATATCATTTACAAATATCAATTATTTTTTCAATAAATTTATATTTGAATTAACCTTAAATCGATTAGTTAATCTATCTAACTGGTAACTATTCTATTACCTAATATTAAGGTATTTTACCTAAAAAATATTTTATCTTTAAAATTAAAATAAAATTTCTTTTATATTTCTTCTGACATTCATTAATAGTTATTTATAATCGACTGGCATTGGGCTTTGGGATTGGTGTATGCAGCATGGTAAGTGACTGCTCCCTTGGAAGTCAACCAACAAACAACTCCCACCTCAAAAAGAAAACGGGTAAACCATCCTTTTGATATCTAAATGTGTATAATATTATTTGATTTAGTTAAAAGTATAATTTCTTTCGTACCATAACATTCGTTGTATTTAACTATTTCATATAAATTAAAAGATACTGATAAATAAAATAAAGAAAATAGTAATTTATTTATTTGTTTTTATTATCTATTGATATATTTTATTTATTTTAAATTATATTTTATTTTAATAAAATATGTTTATCTCAAATTATATATCACTTTATAATATTAATAAATCATAAATATTAATTTTATTATTATTGCATTTATTATTTATTAATTTTTTTTTTCAATTATTTTAATTTGTATTTTTGTATCATTAATGGAGGATGGTTTTGTAAAATACTTATAATTTTTTTTTTTATAAAACATCAACTATAATTTTTAATTTATATAAAGTTGTCAAAGTGATACAGTATGGGATATAGGGTGTATAATAATTACAATAACTGCAAAATGAATAATAATAATAATAATTTGAGAATGACGTAAATTATAATTAGAGATATAATTAAGAAAAAAGTATTAAAGTTGTATTTAAAATCAAAAGTGATGATATTTTTGAAATAAATATCTATTATAAATACGATAATTATTTTAAGACAAAATAAATATTTTTTTCATTTGTAAAATTTTATTCACTGTATAAGTCCATTATCAAGGCATGAATGA
>JBBPBQ010000002.1:1869047-1900190 GCA_037974755.1 Cicer yamashitae
AAAATAACGATAAACAAAAATAAAGTGGCCACCGTAAATAAAAAATATAAAACGAGGTTAAAATTGAAATGAATGTTAGAATAAAATTACAAGAAAAATCAAACTATATATAATATCGTAATAAAAATATTATCTGAATGTAATTACCCTTGCTTAATATCTACAATTTTTATGTATTTTGTTAGTAATTATAACCAATTAGATAGTATTATTAATAAATAATTAACATTTTTTTATTACTTATGTAATTTTTCGTTTTTTTTATTAAATAATATTAAAAACCAAAAAAAGATGTAAATAAAGTACTTGCTTTTCCACGACGGACTTAATTCTAAAAAATTAAATTGGTATGGTACTTTTTTCAAAAAAGGGACATAGGAGAAAAAAATCCTTCTAAAGCAATCAAAGTTTTGAGATAGAAAAAAATAAAATTATTGTGTTTTGCCACTTTGTAAACGAAATCTAAATATATTCTTCAAATATTGAATTATTAATAACCGTTAGTTAAATTTTACATTAACCGTGTATCTTTCCTATTCTACTACAAAAATTATCAAAGATTTGGAACTGAGAGAATATTTAGCTTACAAAATAAAAAAGGAGTATTAAATTATTATCATTACTTAATTTGCATTAGCAAGACCATTGAATTGAATTTGTACCAAAAAAAAAAACCATTGAATTGAATTTGTACCAAAAAAAAAAAACCATTGAATTGAGGGTGATTTTGAACAATGACAGATATATGGGTCATTATCATTCCATTATTACAACGACCTGCAAATCAACATAATTAATTAACAGATTCCTATTTAATGATTTTATGATTTTTTTTAATTTATAATTTATTTATTTTGACTCAATTTTTATTTTATTTTAAAAAAATTATTATAATCTCGGTTCAAAGAAACTCATTCTCCCACCTTACAGGCTCAAATCAAATCTACACCTGCTGCAATAAAACAAAAACACAACTGAGATACACAGATTTCTCCATCAAAACTGTTTTTTTCTTTCATCGTTTTGTGTCTTTGCCCCTGCAACTCTCTCTTTTTGTTATCCACATTACAAAAAAAATCCAATAGCACTAGGTAGTGTCTTGTCTTCAGTATAAAAATTGCAACCTTTTTTTGTGTCTTCAATCAAATCTTGTGTATATGACTGATTTTTCATAAAAAGTTGCAATCTTTTGTGTTTTTTCTCTGACCCTTCAACATGGGAAGGAGTTTTGTTCAATCTAAAGGTGACACCTTTTTGCCTCCATTAGAACAACCACCAAATAATTTTAATTTTCAGCCAAACCCAAATTCACCATTTTCACCAATTATCACCTCAACTTCTAATCTTCGATCTGATAATTTCAGTTTAAATGATAACACCTTAAAGGTTAGTCCAAGTATACTTCTAATCATTATCATTTTGGCTATTGTTTTCTTCATTTCTGGTTTACTTCACCTACTAGTTAGATTCCTTTGGAGACCTCAAAGTAGAGACCATGATGATTTAGATGATGTTACTGCACTTCAAGGTCAATTGCAACAGCTTTTTCACCTTCATGATTCTGGTGTTGACCAGTCTTTCATTGATACATTACCTGTTTTCCTTTACAAAGCTATTATAGGATTGAAAAACCCTTTTGATTGTGCTGTTTGTTTGTGTGAATTTGAACTTGAAGATAAGCTTAGGTTGTTGCCAAAATGTAGTCATGCTTTTCACATGGAGTGTATTGATACATGGTTATTGTCTCACTCTACTTGTCCTCTTTGTAGAGCTAATTTGCTTCATGATTTTTCACCAAACAATAATTGTTCATCCATTGTTCTTCTTTTGGAATCTGGTAGTGATAGTTCTAGAGAGATTGTTTCAGAAAGAGAGGCTAATAATGCAGGTAGTAGTGATGTTGGAATTGGAAGGACTAGTTCTGTCATGACAACAAATTCTAATCTTGGTTGCCGTGGTGACTGCGATTCGGTTTCGAATATTGAAAATGAAAACATTCCTGACCCAATTGTTGGAGTTGAAGGAGATGATGTGGATAAAGTTGTCACTGTTAAGCTTGGAAAGTTTAGGAATGTTGATGGTGTTGGTGATGGAGAAGGAAGTAGCAATAACAATATGGATGATAGAAGGTGTTTCTCAATGGGGTCATTTGCTTATATTATGGATGAAACTTCTTCATTGCAGGTACCGATTAGGACTCCAATGAAGCAACAAATGAGTAAGAAGAAGAAAAATGTTTGGCCTTTGATTCCAGGTCATAAGCCAGCAATGTCAGAATATGACTGTGAATCAAGAAGAGATTTCAAATTTGCAAGCTTTGATTCAAATAGAGTTGATGATGTTGTTGTTAATGCTGAAAATGGAGGTGCTATTGGAAGGAGCCAAAAGGAGAGTTTTTCTGTCTCAAAGATTTGGCTTAGAGGGAAAAAGGATAAGCCAAATGTTAGGTCTTTGGTTGATTCATCTAGAAGGGCTGTTTCATTTAGGTTTCCATTACAAAGTAATGTTGGTAGTTCTACAAATGATTTGAAGGGAAAGAATGGAAGATTTGATACAAGGAGTAATGTTTCTGAGATAGAATTTGGGAAATGGGAAAATGGAGGAGGAAGTGAATTTGGCTATGATGAAGAAAACCAAAGTTGCTATAGTATGGATTCACAAGCTAGAGCACCATCTTTTGCTAGAAGGACTTTGCTTTGGCTAACAGGAAAACAGAACAAGGTTGTTCACTCATCCAATGCTTCTTCCACCCTCTAGTTTATTATCTCTAGCCATTTTTCTTTTATATTATTACAATTCTAGAATTATATAGAATTATATGTGTAGATTTATAGTGGTGGAAAGGTGGAGGAGGAATGGGAAAAAAGTTGTGGGATTTGAATGGATTATTTTTTAGTTTTTGCATGAATTTTGTTGCTGTTCCATTGAACATGAATCTACCTCAGTGAAGGTGAAAATAATGTAGGAGATTCTTTTGTTCACCTTCTATTTGATTCACCTGTTCGATGGCAACATAAAACTTTTAATTAACATTTAGATTTCATTTTTCACATGTTAGTATACCAAAGTTTTATATCACGTTGCAATTTTTGTTATTATAGAGATTTAGAGTTAAATAGAAGCAATTAAATTGTGGCAATTGAGATATCAAAAACCTTGATTTGAGATATCAAAAACCTTGATCAAATTCAGCTACACTACAATACTATGGTGCTACAGTCATTGCTATTAAATAACGTATCAGAAACAATAACCATTTGTTCAAATTCTGATAAATTATAATGTAAGTATTTTGTAAAATTTACTTAGCTAAGGATTCAATTTATGTTTTTCACATACTATATATAGTGGATGTAATAAAACTGTGCGTCACTATAGAAGTGAAGACACTGTGGACTCATAAGAAGAAAATGACGCAAAGTAAATTTTTCTGAGAAAGCCATGAATGATTGTGTCTTTATGGAAAAGGTAAGAAGTGAGCAGAGTCTGGGCCCTTTATTAAATGCAACATCAGGGGACCTTATTAAAGCTTTTATAATATGGTTGAAATGAAATTTCAAATTCAAATTCAAATTGAAATTTCTTAACCCAAACCAAGTGTTGTTGATGTGGATATGCATTAATTTAATTATAGATGGGAAGCAACATTGAGAAGTATGGAAAAGAAAGTAGTAGTGACTTGACTAAGTATACATTGATGGCTGTTTTTAATTAAGGTCACGGGAACGGTTGGATGCACCTGTCTGCTGTTATTTCTGTACCTAACCATTTTTATTCACATTATTGAACCTGTTTGTGAAGATTCTTAGGCCATGCAATGCTTATATGTGCCATTATTATTTTAGATAACTTTTAGAAGTTTTGTTTTATATGGTATAAAAGCTGAATTTTGCAATCAACCATTAGTCTAAGGAAAGATGTTAGATTTTTTTAATATGTTAAACACTGATTCAAATATTTGATTTCACAACGATTATCTCAAATTGAGACAATCTATGAAAACCAAAATAAAATTTAAAAAAAAAAAAAACTGAATTTTGCAAACAATGTAGAAGTTGGATATTTCAATTTCAATTGCAAGTCCACAAACGTTGTTAAAGGTCACCAACAACAAAAGCCACAAAAAATACAGCTGTTATACTTTTTGAAAGAACGGTTTCACTATTTCTCATACGCAATTTTTTGTATAAACATTGAGATTTATTCTGTAAAAATATTTTTTATTTTTAAAATTTATGATAATTATATTTGTTAATGGGAAGGAAAAAGATTTTTTAAATGAACAATTATCTACTCTTAGAAAAAAAGAACAATTATTTATCTTTCTAAAAACAATTAAAATATTAAAAAATTATTTTATATATTAATAATCATTTCATCCTGTATGTGTAACAGCCATTTATTTTGAGAGTAACATTAGGATATAATAAACCCACAATTAAAAGATAAAACATAAAATATTTTCATAAAATATACTTAAGATTAAAATCATCGGGTCTAGTTATGTGCTTTGACACCCTTGTACTTTGAAGTGAGTTTTATAAATGAGATTTAAATTTAGCACGTGTACCATCCTTTTTAACTAGCCAAAAATACTTACTACTTTTGTGCATGATTAGTGTTCAAAACAATTAGATGTATTTTTCTTTTTTGTCTCTGTTATGTTAGTTTTATTCTTAGATTTTTAAGGCCTTATGGTTTTTGTTTTCATTATAATGGGCCTGTTAGTCTATGTTATGTAGAGGTCCATTCCACTTGTTTTCTTGAGGATTCTATCCTGTACTTCCACAGTTATATCTGCCATTTCCCAATCAACATGAAAATATAATTTTATCCTTTAATCATTTATAATAAGTTTCAAGATGGATAGTTTTAGAATTTTCAAATATTCAAAAAAAAGATTACATTTCAAAAAGTTTGGAAAGTTTCTAAATCTATAAAGTTTCGAAAGTTTTCAAATCTGAAAAGTTTCGGAAGTTTCTAAATCTAGAAAGTTTTGAAAGTTTTCATATATGGAAAGTTTTGAAAGTTTACATATATGGAAAGTTTCTAAATTTTTCTATTTCGAAAATTTTGAATTGTTCGAAAGTTTCGAAAATTCTGAAATTTTATATTTTGGAAGTTTCGAAAATTTTGAAAATTATTATTTCGAAACTTTTGAATATTCTGAAAATTTTATGTTTCAGAATTTTGAAATTTTTGAGTCACACTTACTTTTAATTTCGAATATTCTAAAGTTTCGAAAGAGGAGATGAAAAAGATCGTTAAAAGGACAAAATTGTATTTTCATGTTGATTAGGAGTGACATGTCAGCTGTAGGGGTACATGTAGAATCACCTGTTTTCTTTTTATCTTAATTAAAGATAAAAGTGTAAACTCTAAAAATTTAAACTCTTTATTAACACTATTAATTTGTTTTGAAATATGCCTATTTAATTAAAATAACTATTTTAGAACAATAATACTTAAAATGAATACATTAGCTATCCTACAAATTTTTCTTTTTCTTAATCAAATAAAAAAATAATAAAAATGACAAATGTAATATAATATTTACATTTTTAGTTATAAATATAAATAGAAGTTAAAAATCTAAAATTTAAAACAAATATAACGATTACCGATGATACAAATCCACAAAGATTTTTTTTTGCTAGTTTTGAAGCGATGAAATGAAATGATTAATTGTTTAAAAGATTTACAAAGTGGTCGTAAAAAAAAAAAAAAGAAATTGAATCGAAGCGGTCATAAAAGAAAAAGATGGGGAAACGAAGCGTGTGTTTTTGAAGAATTCCCCAAGAGGGAAGGTGAAGAAGCAGGATCCACAATTTGACAAAGCCGTGTACCATACCGCACCTAGATTTACATCTTCTACAACTACCCCTATCCCTTCCTTTTCTCTCTCTTCTCCAACATTCCTATTCATTAATATTATTCCCACCATTTTCAACCCTTTTCCCAATCTTCAATTCAATTTCAACCACCATGCCTCCTCTTCATACCCACCCCACCGATGCCGAACCTAAACCAAACCCTAATCTCCTTTCCATCTTTCTCAAACCAATCATCATGCTCCTTCTCACCTCCCTCTTCTTCCTCTTCCTCGGCTTCGCTGCTTTTCTCCTCCTCAACCTCTTCCTCCTCGCCGGTGCCCTTCACCGCCTCCGTTTCCGTCCTACTCCCACCCGCCCTCTCCCATCTCCCTCAGACGCTTTCCTCTCTCGCGAAATCAACAAACTCCCTAACTTTCGGGTCACTAAAGCATCGGGACCCGGACCCGATTCACGTTGCCCCGTTTGTTTGGATGGTTTTCGTAACGGACAGTGGTGTAGAAATCTCGCTAATTGCGGTCATGTTTTTCACCGTAGATGTGTTGACACGTGGCTTCTCAAAGTTGGTACGTGTCCTACTTGCCGTACACCGGTTCGATCAAACCCTAAACCTCAAGATTGTATCGTAGATGCACGGAGAGAAGAAGGTTCTTCACAATTTTTGAATTGCTCTGTTAATACCAATGCTTTGACCATTTTATAGCTTGTAAGTTTTAATTTTTTTAAAATTTTTTAGCATTAACATTTAATGTTATATTTACTTACTGTATGTATATTAGTATAGCAGCCTCATGTATGAATTGCAGGGAAGTTTATTTTTCTATGGTTTCCCATTTGGGTATTGGGAAAGGGGGATTGTGCTTTGTAATCTTACATCTCTTCACCCTACGTTTCAGGATTGTTACATACTTAGTCATTGATCATAGCTGAATTTTGGGCTACTCAACTTTGATTGAATTTGATTGTTGATTGCTTTTGTCGTGTAGTATCAATTGCTTGTTGATTACTATGTTTGAATTACTGGACCAAGATTCTAACTAGTTATAAAATTTAGTGATTTAACTTATGTTCTTGAACTTGAAGAATGGATGCTTATAGAATTGGGTTGTTACAATTGTGAATCGCTGAAAATAGTGTTCTGTTGAAATTCCGCAATGCTAAGTGATATAGTGCTGCAATAGTGGCTATTTGTCAATACTTTGTACTAAATAGCTATCACGGATCAATAATGATTTGTTCAAATTCTGCTATAATGTAGCGGAGCAACCAACGACACATCTTTATGAAGTTTGATTACTTTCAGATTAGGCGTGATCTTTTAAAATTAGTTTCTCCGTTTTTTATTTCAAACATTATTACCTCCTTTTTAACACAAAGATCTTTAACATAACAGATATTATGTTTGAAGGAGATAGAGGACAAAAACAAGTATATGAATAGCATTGTCTTTATTGATGAATAATACATTCTGTCTTTATTAGACGCCTGCCAAATCGATAATGGTAGTATTTCTCGAAATTGACTTTGAATTGGAGTACACAAGTGACGAGTTATATATCATTAATCTGTTTATAGTTGTATCTTTTGTTCGTGTGGACAATTTATGGCTGCATTGTACTGGAAAATTCTTAATTTTGATGAAGTTTTAGGGTTTCTTATCTAATTGCTTATAATCTGAATAGCAGTGCAGAATAGTTACAGGAAGATAGCGTGTAATAGTGTGTAGAATACTCTACAGCTTCTGCAAGCATGTATGCACACTTGTTTTTTTATATCTTGGTGTAGTTTTCTACCTGTAATTTGTCAATGGAAATTAATTGTATACTATTATGTACTAGTAAATTTTAGATCCTTCACTGCACTGTGTCATGCAATGGCCTCTACAATTCTCAGATTTAAAGAGATACATCATGCAGTAGCCGCTACAATGTTAATAATGAGACAATCCAGGGTTGACCAACCACTAGCAAAAGACAACGTGTGATGTTTTGGACATGCTTACTACATTTTAAGTTAAAAATAGATCTGGATTAGGGCAAGTGATTGCGTCATTGTTATGACATCCTTATCTGAATGGGGAGACCATCACGATGGATAATGTAGTTATTTCCTATCGGTATTGATAATGGGAGACTGAATGAGCATTCCCCAATTTTCACCACGCACACCTGCTCCAAAAGTTATCTAATTCTCTGAGCTAATTTCCAACCCGTTGCATTAATAGGCCTTGTTATTTTTAATACTCCTAAGATTCGTTTGATGTACATAGTAGGAGAAAATATGGTGTAACTGTATCATATTAGGTCCACTCCAATTTTAATTAAACAAAAAGATATAATAAATTAATTATGAATTATAAAATCATTAGGACAAATCATATGCAAGACTGAGATATTGTTAAATTTGGTGACACCATCCGTAAACCCCTCTGCTTAAAGTATGATACCGACATACTGAGTCTGTTGTGTTTGTGAATACAACACTTAGACAAAAAAAACAAAGTCACACATAATCGCGAGCAAACTAAATACATCACACTTAGACGATGAAATAAATAATAAAACACGAAGAAAAAATTAAACCTATATGAAAAACACATATTTAAAGAAAATAACTTAGAGAGATAATTTTATACCGAAAAATAATCCTAAACCATTCTTCTAATGGATAAATAAAAGAAACCTATATTTTTCTTAGAAAATAGAGACAGCGGTGGCTACATAAAATAACAATTTATTTTTTAAAAAACTTAAGTTATTTTTAAACTACATTCAAATGTGGTGGTTATTATGATTTCATCATGATTGTTTACTAATGTAAATGTGTATAGGAATTGTCTTCTCCTACTTTTAAATCGGAAAACTTATTTTATATATATTTTTAGAGAAGGAAATAAAGTTAAACAAATGGATTATGGATCGTTTATGCAATTTCTTATTGGACTAAAAGATAGGTTCAATTAAATATTTAAATATTTTACAAAAAATTTAATTAATAATTCAAAAATGTAAAATTTCAGTAGATAAAGGATGAAATATGTATAATTAAAATAATTACCATATCTAAATTACAGTTACTGAAATCGAAAGAGAAAGAGGTAATTTTTTTATATAACTGAAAGATATAAAATTAGAAACTATAATAATATTGTTTAACGTAGAGTGACAAAATAGGAAACAGAAAAAAATGTAATTAAGCCTTCATTAAAACTGAAATAGACATAATTAAAAAAAAAAATCGTATTTTTTAATAATATTTTTGGCAGCCCACTAGGGCGCCGCTAGGGTGTATGACCTTGATGAAGAAGAAGATGAAAACCTAAGCATCATCATGATCCGCCAACAATAGAAAGAGTGAGAATGTGCGAAGCAGGTGTTGGTGGCGGTAGTATATGCCGATTCTTCACCCCATTCAAACTTATCTTCCACTCACTCAAAATTTTAGCCTCCAACAAACTCCTTTTCACAACAATCATGTCTCTCACAACCCTCCCTCTCTCCACTCTCCAAATCTACCAACCCATCTTCACCCAACCACTCACCTCCCAAATCCGCCACCTTGAAGCCCTAGCACACTTAGCTTCAACCCATTTCGAAGCCCGTCACGTTTGGCACGAATCTCGAGACAACGCTATTTCCCTCATACGCATTAAAGCACTTTTCTCTTTCCCTTCTTACATCCTCTCCCTAATCACCACCCTCTCCGCCGTCCACTCCGCCCTCCTCGCCTCCCACGGCATCTCCCCCACACTCCACTCCGCCGCCGCGTCTTTTAAACCTAATTGGATGCGTCTCTTCGTAACCTCCATCTTCGTCTACGCTTTTCTCTTCGCTTTTTCGTCTTTGCCCCTCTTCCTCAACGCACTCACCGGGTCGCGGATCCTCGTTCTCGTATTCGGGTTCAGTCTCGAGGTTTACTTGATGGCGGTGTTGAGCATAAGCTTGGTGGTGTCCGTCGCTGAAGAGAGATTCGGGTGGGAGGCTATTAAGGTCGGATCCGGGTTGATGGAGGGAAACCGGGTTTGCGGGTGGGTACTTTCGGGTTTATTTGTGTGGGTTTCGAGTTTGATTAGGTCTAGAATAGAGAAATTGATGGACGGTCAGGATTCGTTGATAGGTTTTGAAGATAAAGTGGTTGTGATAGTTTGTTATGGATTTGTGGTGATGTGGAGTTGTGTGATAATGACGGTTTTCTATTGCGAGTGTAGAAAAAGGCATCCTATTAAGGAAACGCACCAATTAGATGATGATGATGATCGAGAAAACCAACTATCTGAATTGTAGCAATGTACTGTATTTTTTTGTTTTGCTATGTTTATCTTTATTTATTTTTGTTGAAGTTGTAGATTTAATTTGAAGTTGATTCTTAGCAGCTTCCTAGTTGTGTTTTTTGTCACACTAATTACTGTAACAAAAAAGGAAGTGAGAATTTGGGATAGATAACCCATTACAAAACCAACATTAATCTTTGTAGATTGTTGTGGAGCCTAGAGACGCTTGCTTGTTAAGGCAGATAATATTTGTAACAAAGTTGTCACACGAAAACACAAAGCATACTTGTACTTGATGTAGTGTACATAACTAGATATTCGTATCGCATAGAGTAAGTTGAGTAGTGAACTTTTTGCTGGACATATATCATATTGAGACTACATATATCATTCTACGAATATAACTTTTTTCTCTCTCACTTTTTTGTAAAATTAACTGATTAATTATTTGTATTTTAGTGATTAGGAAATTATTTTAAATATTTAATGAGATATCTATGTATTTTAGTTATATTATAAATTATAATTATGTTAAACAAGTGGTTAATGACTTTAATGTTAACGAGCAATGAAATATTATAGAATATTGTTGTGTTAAAACATTGACGTTGGACTTGAAATATGCCAAAAATATAAAATAAAAAATAAAAGATATTTTTTAAATAATAAAGAATTTAGACTTTTACCTGACTTGAAATATGTTTGTAAAAAAGAAAGTTTAATTGTATTTTTTTTTCTATATTCTGCAACATTTGCAAAAATAGTTTTTATTTTTTTCAAAATCGAGTTTTTAGGGTCTCTCAATTATTATATTTATTGCAGTTTTAATTCTAACCTATTTTTTTTTTACCATA
The DNA here is from genome assembly GCA_037974755.1 of Cicer yamashitae. Classification (NCBI taxonomy): domain Eukaryota; kingdom Viridiplantae; phylum Streptophyta; class Magnoliopsida; order Fabales; family Fabaceae; genus Cicer; species Cicer yamashitae. Next base: position 1,880,003 of record JBBPBQ010000002.1, read on the forward strand.
ATATGTTTTTAAATAACATGACATTAAAATGCAAATGAGTTTATATTTATCTATATCATAGAATATTAAAGTAATACATTAAAAGTCATCAACTCTGATTCAACTGACAAATGTCAATATCGTTAGATTGAACGTTTTGTTCGAGTTCAAAATCCAGATCTCACAGTTGTGTAAGTTAATTAAGTTGGAATTTACCATCTTTTATAAAATAAATAAAAAATAATACATTAAAAATAACAAAAATATTTATAGAAAATAAAAAATAAATTATAAAAAGATAAAGTTATGAATTTTAAAAAATAAATAAACATTTTTGTAGTTTATTTATTAGTTTTTGAAAATACTTTTGTTATTTATTAATATATTATTTTAATGTTCAACGAGGTTTATAAATATAATTTCACATGTATTTTATCAAGTTAATATGTTTGATATAACATAGCATTTAAAAACAAGTCACATAATTAAATTTGGAACAAAAAATCCAAATTGAGTCCAAAACTACAACATGATAGAAAGCTTAGAATAAAAAACTATTTTCATAAACATGACAAAATATATGAGATAAAAAGTGTAATTAGACTTAATAAAAAAATTTGCAATTAAACCATGTTAAAATTTGTTGGAAAAAAAAAAAACTACGTTAAAATTTAAAACTTGTTTTTTTAACAAGAACGTTAAAATTTAAAACTAGTAGTAATCGTTTTTTAAAAATAAAATAAAAGAGTATATTAATTTAGTTGGGAAATGAAAAAAGAAGGCAGAAAAGAAATTGGGAAAGGATAAAGCGAAGAAGCTCTGGGCAATGACTTCAACCATTCTTCCACTAACCAACGTTCAATTCGCTTCCTTTCATTCTCACCACTCTTTTCCAACCATCGCCAAGTAAGTTCACCTCATCTACATTAAATTATATGCTTTTATTGCACATATTTTGCTTCTTATTACTTATGGTTATTATTCTTTTGTAAAATAGGACCATTGTATTTGTCTATCTACTACTTTTTAAGGCAAGCAGAAAATCAAAATATTTGCAAGTTTTAGGAATTAGGTTTTACTAATTCTCGAATGCAACACAAAATGATTTGTGCAGGTTTCACAACAATAATCCTGTTTTAAACTATATGAATTCTTTTATCTGTTTAGGCATCCAATTTTTTTGTAAAGGGATTTGAGAGTTTTAGCAGCTTAAATAAAATTACGAGTGAGTTGCTTTAGGAATTTCAATGTCTTGTTCTTCTTTTATATTATCAACATTTAAGTAATAAATGACATTGCTTTGACCTAGGCCCTTTGAATTTTGAGCTCATTAAATTGCTTATAGCATAAGCGCTTATCTTGTAAATGCTTATGTATAAGCTATTTCTGTAACAAAACAAAAGATAAAATAAAGTCAAATTGTTTTTGTATTAGAGCTTACGGAAATAAGTTGAAAATAACTTTTTGACATGTCATAAGTTTTTTAATAAGCTCTCATAAACAAACTTGTAAGTGTTTATGCTAGTAGAAAAACTCAAATAAGTCAATCCAAACATATTCTTGATATAGTGGATTTTCTCTGCTTCAAGAAGAATCAACATGGCAAACGTGGAGAGTGTGGACATTATTTTGTTATTTCTAATTAATGAGATTTACCTCCTTGTTTTAGGTGGGGATGGAGAAGAGAGCAAGATGCAAACATGGCTTCAAATAGAACCCAGAGTCAAGCATTTCGAGTCCTTGCTAATCCCAATGTATGCATAAGTTGAACACTTCCTAGCATGTGTAGTATGTGTGTGTTGTTTGTTGAAATGAACTGATAATGTTTTTGAGATCAGGTATTTCTTTTTGAGCTTTTGATTTTTTTTTTTTTTTTGAAAACTATTTATCCATGGTCTCAAATGGTTTTCACTTGTGTTGCTTTTTTACATTTCGTATACATTCTAGTTTCTACATCCTATGATTCTATATTATGGTTTATAGAATCAACATGTCTCCTCTCCACATGTTCTAACCACCTAAGCTGAGTTTCCACCATATTTTCTACAATAAGTGCTACCCCAACTCTCTCTCGAATGTTGTCATATCTAATCCTATATCGTTTAGCTTTTCACACATCCAACACAACATTCTCATCTTTGTTACACTTATTTTACCCCTTGTTGGTTTTTTACCGCCCAGCACTTTGTCACATACAATATTTCCGGTTTTACAACCGCGTGATAAAAATTTTCCTTTAGCTTGAGCGGTACTTTTTATCACATAAAACATCTGAGACCCTCATCCATTTCAACCACCCAACATGAACTCGATGGATTACATCTCCTTCTATTTCTCCATCATTTTGTACTTTGGACCCAAGATATTTAAACCGTGCAACTTGTGGTATGGTATGATCTCCAACTTGCACCTCTAAGCTAGAAATGTTTCGCCTTTTGCTAAACTTGCATTCCATTTCCATATACTCTATCTTGTTTCTACTCAGGCGGAAGCAATATGTTTCTATGAATTTTCTCCAAGTCTCTAACATCCCATTTAATCTGTCCCTTGACTTTCCAAGTCGGACTAAATCATCCGTAGAAAGCATGCATCTAGGTGCTGAGACTTGGATGTGTTCTGTAAGTATGTTCAGAACTAATGTAAAAAGATAAGGGCTGAAAGTTGACGATTGGTGCTTTCCTATTGTTATGAGATTTAGTTAAATTAATTATCATTATTAGTTGCATTCTAATATTTGAAACCCAGCTTTGTTGCTTCCTTCTGCCTTTCTCTGAAACAATATTGTTAAAATTTAAACATTAGCCTCAACCATTCATTCTTGAAATCACTCCATTGTCTGAACTAGCAAACTTGCTATACATTAGTTATGATTGTATTCCAGTTTGCCTATCTGTTTTTACTTATTTAATGTAATAAACTTATTGTTATAAGTTATAACCTTTTCTTGCTGAAACCATACTTCTTTTGGATATTATACTTATATGTAAATAAATCAAAATCAAATACATGTTTTCTGGGGTAAAGTATTCTTTCATGCCCCTTTTGATGTAAAATTACCCCTTCTCTATTTTACACGTTCTTTTTATTCATGTTTTAATGAGATATTCTTCTTTTATATCAATAATTATATTAAACAGGTATCTTCAGGAAAGGATGGTTCAAAAAAGGATGTGATGATGGTTGATCCTGTGGAAGCCAAGCGATTGGCTGCCAAACAAATGGAAAGAATTAAAGCAAAAGAAAAACTCAAGGTGAAGAAGATATCTTAAGTTCGAGTTTGGATCACATAATTCGGTTTATTGTCATTTATTGCAGTAGTATAAGAAGTTAAAGTTGTTTTTCATTCTGTTTGTCAGTCAAGACATAAGGAAACTGAGTAGTATAACTCTAATGTAACCCTGTTCCTCAGTTTACTGTTAAATTAACCAACTCAATGTTGTGATTGTAGAGAAGACGCCAAATTGAGGCAATTAATGGAGCTTGGGCAATGATTGGTCTCACGGCAGGCCTAGTTATTGAAGCTCAAACTGGAAAAAGCATTATGACTCAGGTGAACTTTGGAAATACTTTTCTTTATATGTACTTATATTTGGATCATACATTACATGAACTTACGTAAAGTCATTCAGACACATGTTGGCATTATTGCATGCACTCACCAAACACCAAACATATTTTACAAGAAATATCTGATGCATTGATTACTTTTGTAACTTCCATTTGGTTGAACAATTCCTGTTTAATGTTTTGATATGCAAACATCTACTTCATTCTCTCAGCTGCAAGACTACTTTGGAGCAATTTTTCACTTATTTGTGAAGTAGACAGTCCAAAAGGTGCATGGATACACATACTAAGAAATGCAGATTCTTTCTCACATTCTTTGTGAATACATCTGTTAAAGGTTTACTGATAAGGTTTTTTACTTCGTACACTTACCCATACAATTTTTACTGCTCAATTTTCCTTGTTACCTGTTAATGCAACATATGTAACATGGTTTTTCAGAAGAATTGTGCTGCTAGACAATTATTGTTGCTCGATATGGATGTTTATCCCCTCATTGTTTTTCCCTTATACTGACATTTATTGTTGAATTCTTAACACATTTTTCCCTTGTGCTGACATTTATTGTTGAATTCTTTACACATTTTTCCCTTTACACAATACATCCTCTGTTTCAATATGAAAGTGTTTTAGAAATGTTAAAAAAGAAAATCAATTTGATTGGTACTTTGTATTTTTCAAGACACAATTAAGATTTTTTTCAACTTATCCTCAAATTAATATTGTCTAAATTACTCTCAACTTATTATGCGTCAATTTCAATATGCATTTATTAACAATATGTAACACCAAATGACTAATGGAGAAAAATTTGTAACTCATTTTTTCTTAATGTGTGTGAAATTATCTTTAATGACTTACATTTTGAAATAGATGTAGTATAAAATTTGTAGATTGGTATCCGGAAGAGATTTATTCTTATGCTCTGCCAGATATAGGTTCTAGAAGATTTATATAGAAAGAATTCAGAGAATGCTAATTGAATCTTCCAGAAATAGTTAAGTTTAACTAACTTCTAACTGAAAGTAACAAAATACAACTACTGCAGTTATGTTTTACAACTTGCAAGGATGGGATGGGATGAAGCTATTCACGATGAGAGAGAAAAAAGGGAGGTTTGATTTGGTGTAGTATTGGCTACTGAATACATGTGAGTTTGTTTAATCCAAGAGTTTTAAATCATCGTCCATCGGTGAGGGACTTGTTGGAGTCCTCACCTTAGAAGCCATCGTCTCTGTGACTCTAACCACTAACATGTTATATATAATTTTGAAGAAAGTTTATGTATATTTTACGTTGGTAGGTAGGATCCATATTACCTAGCACTATAGATTTGTACGTCTTAGGCTCTTTTTGGGAGTTAAGAGGAGAAATAATAAGAAGGCTTTGGAGGAGGAAAGAAGAGGGAAATAGATAAATATTCTACTTTATTTGAGAATATTTTTTTAGAGAATGAGAATGGGAATAGAATCATTGTGATTAATATTTAGTTTTGGAGTATTATAAAAAAAAGATGGAAACAATTCAAAATCTTCTAAATTAGTAATTTATTTTAAGAGTATTGTTCTGGGCTGAACTCACCTTTACCTAGGTCAGGTCCAATAAGAATTCAACCCAATCCGACCAAGCCATGTTACATAACCTTTTCGAAACTAAAGCAAAACGCACACCTTGATGAAATCGAAAGTGATGGTCTAACCTAGATCACATGGACCTCTAATCACAACCACTAGATGACAAGGATAAGATTAAGTGATGAGAAATGTAGAAGTTCATATGAAATGTATCCATTTGAGTCACTAGAAGGCAATTCTGTCATGATCATAGCCACTAGATGGTAATCACATGTTCACAAGCGAATTGACACATGTCCATCATCAGAGGACAATCTGAGGATCGCTGATCGACCTCTGATGATCATCACAAGAACATTCTATAAATCTTAGAAGGAAGTCACTATATAATTCGGATCCCCTAGATCATAAAGGTACACACAAATTTTAACCTAAATACGTCTCATACTCTGCCATATTTTTACTTGATCGTCGAAATGTATGCAAATAGATCCCCCCTCGACGAGAAGCTGATGGAGAAAGGTCATCGTTTTGATCTTTTCTTATACACTAGCATACTCAATGTCAAACTACTATATTCAATCTTTTCGGTACTAAATAAGTATTAAATAGTTATCAGTAATTTTTTTTTTTTTTACAATTGTAGAATCAAATTTTGTACAAACTGATGTTATGAAATAAAGTATGCATCCTCAAGACGAGTAATATTTACACAATAAAAAAAGTCATTAATTTTGCTGTACTTCTAAACAATTTATATAATCTGAAAGTCCATTTAAAAATAGGTGGAGGTTTTTAGTAGCAAGGTGAAAAGTAGCTTCCCTAACATTGTCCAATTGGATTGTAGAATGCATATGTTATTTTGGCCCAAATTTTGAGAAACTACATTTTAATATTGGACCAAGATGGACGTACCCAAAAAGAAAACATAGCATAGGGGAAGAAAACAGTATATCGATTATAAACGATTGACTGATGTTAAATATTTAAAAAAGTTTGATCTCTTTCAGATAAAAATCCACGTCTTTGGATTAGAAGGTAATGTTATCAAAATAATCTGAGTCACGAACTAATGGTAAACCGTGATTTTTGTATAAAAGTGTGAGAAGCTCAGTTGTAATTCTTAAATGTGTTGAAATTATAAATATATTTTTAATATATTTTATGTTATTAATTTTATAAAAAAAACTAATCAATAAAAAATATATTTAAAAATTAATTTAATTAATTAATAACATATTTAATGATTAAAATAATTAATAAAAAATATTTACATTTTATTTTATTTTAACTCTTGTAAGGACTATTGTGAAGTGTATATACATTCAAAAACTACAAAAACTAAAACGATTGTTTATTTCCATAAACTACTAGTATAGTAAACATGTTGGAAATAACGAGGAAATGTCACCTCCAAAGCCATGGAAAGTGGATGGTGTTGCTCTAGAAAGTTTCGCCGAAAACAAGGATATATGAGGTTTCGATGCGGTATCATTCTATTGCTTTACTATATTTCATCTTAAAATATAAGAAAAAAATTAGTTAAATTAATATATTTAATTTAAAATTTTATCTAAATAAATTTAGATTAAATACATTATTTTTTTAATTCATTTTTGTTTATATTTTAAAATGGATGAAGTATCTATTTATCGATGCTTGTAAAATAGTCTGATGAGAATCAACCTTATCCATAGTCGGTAAGCACAAAATGAGCTAATTTATATCTGCTTTGATTCAACTCATTAATAGTAGTTACAAAATGAGAGAGGTTCACTTGTTCAAACAAATGTCCAGGTGAGGTCACCATCTATTTAGGAAAGAGGAGGTATAATAAATACTATTTAGTTTCTTTTTAAAGTGTAGATGTTTTTAGAATTTTTTTGTTTGTGTTTTTAAAGTTTGACTATTGTTTTTTTAAAATTATATTAGATATTTACTGTAAAGAGATAAATAAATGAAATAAGATAAGTAATAACTATAAATTATAACAACCATGTTGCAACAACTCTGAATATTTTTAAGATAATACTATGATATTATCTTCTGTGTGTGTATATACATCGACTTCGAAACGACTTCAAGAAAAAAAAAATATCACGTAGTATTTGTAAAGAAAAAAATGGATAGAAAAGTAAATCAAAGTACCATATATATTAATGGAAAGAGTCCTTATCCAAACAATAAGTCGGTATCCTTTGACTTGGACATCGTCCCTGAATTTAGGGGGTGCTTTCTAAATAAATGGTTAATTAGTGGCTTCTTTTCTAGGCCTTGAATCAAATTTGGTAAAATGTTTTATAAGTTTTATCGGTCCAAGTGGGTCAGTGGAATAGAATAAATTTAGGCGTCTTATTTGATTCTAAATGTACAATTGTTCTTTAAGTAGAATTTTAGTATACCTTATCCACCAGGTGACGTGGTTAGGATTTAAGCAGCGTTTATATTTAAAAAATGACTGATTTATTTTAGTTTTTTTTAACTTGTAATGGTTTTTCTCTATTTTTGTAGATTACCACTCTAATTAGTACTAATCGATTCTATATTTGAACTCGTATTACCCACGTCTTAAAATTTTGTTTACGGTGTATAGACATATATGACTAAAATAAAATTATTTAGTAAGAATCACGATATCACAAACTTATAACGTTTTTAGATATGTTAATTTATGTAGTATTTGATCTTATAATATAACGTATTTTATATCTCTTTTTTTCTCTATCATTTTTATGCAATTTAAATATTAATTAAAAATATATTTTTATTCTTGTTTTATATTTATCTATTAGATCACCAACTAATTTTATTAAACACTTGCAATTCAATCTATTAACATCAGCTAACTTATTCATTATTTGTTATCTTATCAAAGTGGTATTCTTATTTTTTTATTACTAATGAGCATGAGAATAGAGAACAACAATTTTCCCAACATAAAACACCTATGGTTGGCACTCACATTTTGGTCGTACTTTTCCCAAGTTTTTTATTATTTACAAATTTGTAGCGATTATCTTTGTGAAAAGAAATAATATTCACATTGGATTAATATTAATTAACTATCAGTAATTAATTTTTATAGTCATTTAAGATTTTAAATTGAATGTAATTTATTTTTACAAAATTGACTTTAATATGAGTGATATCTTTTCTTATAAAAGAAATGTAGATTTCACATTTTCTGAAAATGAGACTTGTAGTTATCTAAAAATTAACATTAGCATGAGATTTGTATTTTTTTCTAATAGAACAAATTAACAAGTTAGTTTTCTCTTGACAAACAACACCAATATATTACTCTTGTCCCCTAATATAAATACTCATCGACAAAAAGATATTTTTTAATATAATTTTTTTTTTAATTTACTAAAGGCTTTATATATTTTTTCAAATATACTCTAATTAATACTATTATTTTATCTTGAAATATGAAAAATTATACATAAATGACATTTTAGTCATAAAATATATTAATTAAATTTTTTAATAAAATTGAAATTTGCTATAAAGATTTATATTAGGTAGGGAGTATTACAAGAAGAAGCAGCTTCCTAGGAAAGAGGCATTGCTGAATTAAAAGCAACAAGGATAAGTCTAGAGATAATGAAGACCAAAACATGGAAAGTTGTTGCAAGAAAAAGACCGTTCTTAGTTCCTCAACCAATCCTCACATCGCCAAAACGTGTTCTTTTTAGTTTTCTCAACCCCATTCCCTATGCTGGACCCACCTCTCTAAATTGTGGCTAATTGGGTTTCCAACAAATTTATTCTTCTTCCAAATTCCAACCTCTTATAATTTTTCTAATTAAACAATAGAAAATGTGGGGTCAGTGCTTCTAATCTTTATCCAATCTCTTATTAAATCTTAGTAGGCCCCACACACCTTTTCGACCATCTAATCTTTTTTTTTTTTCTCATATGAATTTAATTTAATTCTGTTGAAATTGACAACTTGTATGGACCAATGTTATGAATCCAACTCACATTATCACGTGACCTCACGTCTTACTAGTAAATATGTTAGATATGGTTGACCCCAAAAAAATAACCAAACTTAGCTGGAATTGTGTAAATGATATGTCTGTGTCAACCGTTTGCGTGTTATATATGTGTTTTTTGGTTCCATTAATTGGGTTGAACAAGATCGAACTCATTGAATATAGCAATTATAGGTGTTTTAGGTACCACACATTTGTGTTTAGATTTAGATAATGAGATAGTGAATTGGGTAGTTAAGCATGAGCTATTTTGGGTATGATAGGGAGGGAGTGGATCCACCGATATAGCTAGCCACCTATATCCATAGTAAAGATTCATAATCATATGATTTACTTACAAATAACAAATGAGTACTGGTATAAGAGAAGCTATATAATACACTCGGAGAAAAAAAGTAAGAAAGAAAGCTCATTATTTTGACAATTCACGTAACACTTAAAGTCAATTATAAAAATAAAAATAAAAATAAAAATAAAAAAGTACTTATTTTAACTCTTATTTATTAAAAATAATAGTTAAATGTGTTTCATTTTCTTGATTATTTAAAAAGGAAAAACAAAATTGTCTCTAATTATAATGATTATAATATATGAATTAATTTAAAGAGACAATTGAATCTATGCATAGATTTATTAACATTTCCTTAATGAGTCTAAAAATTTAAGCATTTATTGTACTTATAACTGAATTCGAAGATATTACACCAACAAGAGTAAAAAAAAAGAGAGATTACATGAACACATGCATTTGTTTAATGTGTGTCTCTAATGCAATGCAAGGTCTCAAAAATGTTTCAACAGATTTGACATGAAATAAATATCTCTCTAAACCTTTTTGGAACAGTTGAGGATAAAGTTAATCTTAAAGAGGTGATGTCTACCTGCTAATAAACGTTATTATGTTGATTGCTAAATTTGGCTTGTTCACGATGTGCCTGCTAGTACTCCTTCCGTTCCTATTTATAAAAAAAAATATGTTAATAAAAGTTGATGTATTTAGTTTAAAATTTGAATCAAATATATTAATTTTTGTTGACTCAATTTTTTTTATAAATTGGAATGGGAGAGTATGAAATAAAGGAATTGAATTGTTTTCTTTACATTTTAATTTTTATTATTTGTAATCACTCTACATATAGTTGAGTCTTTTTTTATTAAACGTCAAAAGATAATTTCATTAAAAAAAATCTGACAACAAATTAAAAGTTAACGTTGCAAAAATATAAGGTGTAGTCTATTCAATTTACATATAATTAGGATTATAAGGAACATATTTAGCTAAATAATGGTAGTTTGGTTGGTTTACCGTCTAACATGTAAAAAATTTAAACTATGATAGCAAACATTAAAATTAACACAATCTCCAATAATAGAATCATCATAGATGAGATCGTTGATGAGCATTCAATGTCACAACCACATTTAAAGCATATGATTTCACAATAAAATTCAAGATATCTTTTGCAAATTTCAAACAAAATCTGCTCCATAGCTAATGCTTCTGCTACCTCTGAATTGACAATGAAATGAGTTGTTAACAACAAGCAGCAACCAATACACCATCAACATCTCTTGAATAATAATAGTCACATCAACATCAATCCCCTCAAAATATTTTTTATTTCTAGCATATCATATTTCATAACACAAAGTCAACATATGGACAATAACATTCTTATTTGTATCAATAATATTTCTTTCCAACCAAACCTAAAATGGTATGCACGTGGAATTATGAAAATTAAATATCAGACCTAATGAAGGGAAGCAAATCATATCTTATTAGATTAGTGACACTCCATAAACAGATGAAAATGATTTATTATGTTGCCCAAAAAAGACACATAATTGGTCACAACTAATTCCTTTTTAAAAGTAGATCATTTTTACTGGTATTTTTGCATGTAAAATTCGCTAAGCAAAATGGGTGTATCTTCGAATATTTTTTATTTTCCCATAATTTTCCATGCTTGCTAATCAATATCATGAGTTGAATTATGAGAGGAAGATAACTCACGTCTTTCCTTTAAGAAACGTTATCAACTTTTCACAACAAAAAAAAAATAACAGACCATGAAGCTCCCCACACCAATTCATCTTGTGGTCGAGAGAAAGAAAGTGGCAGCCGAAAAATTTGTTGAGCTTCAAAAGGAAGAAAAACTTTATTTATTAAAGGAGCATTCTAACACTGAATATCGTTATGTATGAGATCCGAATACATTTAAGAGACCACATCTCGTAACCATGTTGATGAGGAAGTCAATTATCCTCTCATACAAAAATTAAATATGTTGTAGTTAAAAATAAACAACTAATTATGAACATTATCTATTTAAAAAAACTAAATTTTATAATTTATTTCTTTCTTCATACTATTAAATAAATTAATAAGAGTCCAACTATAAAAATTTATAAAAAAAATTAATATTATTTTTTATGTAAATTATTTCATTTTTAGTTGAGTGAATGTTATCAAAAAAGTATATATAATTGGATAAGGTATAAAAGATTTTATTTGATGAGGTCCAAACTTTTTAAAGTATATTTAAATAATGATGTTTGATTTGCTAGCTATCAATATCCACAAAAAGCAACGTTGAATATATAGCAAACAAAGGGACAAGGAAATTGGCATGAAAAGATAAGGAAAGAAGGGAAGAATAAAGTTATACTCCTCTTGTTTGAACCAATCTCGAATATGCTTCCCTTGCGTCTAAGTTGTAAATTAGAGTCCAAACATTTTCACACTCTGACGTATTTTGTCTTTTTCTTTTTCTCTTGTCTTCTGTCTTTTCTTTTAATCTCATATTTCGGCATTTTTTTAAAATACATTTTAATAAATAAAAAAGCGTAATCAACCAACCTAAAATTCCAATCTTTCACTACTTCACATTCTTATTTCACGTGGTATACAAGACAATACATCTACATTCAAATTTTTTAAACAATAAATATATAAATTACATATCTTATATATATATTTAATATTTATTTTAATTATAATCAATACAAAATTTAACCACTTAAATTTAAAGTTTAATTGCAGTTTTAGTCTCCTATTTATACGATTAACGAAATTGGTCCGTCTATTTTAAAAGTCGACAGTTTTAGTTTCTTCCTAAAATTTTTAAACTAAAAAATGACGATTTAATATATTTTAAATGACGTAGTCTTACATTAGATAGTTTACACACATAGGGTAGTTTCTATCATTATATAAAGAATATCAAGCTATTGTGAAAAATACAGTAAAGTTGAGTACAATTCCCAATTTCCAATTTTTTTTTTCTTCCTCTTCTATTTGATGCATTTCTGAGCCATTTCTCATACTTCTTGCTTCCCTTCGATATTTTTAGAGTGCTTCTAATATCATTGTCCTTTCAATTTTAGAATGATTTTTGTGTCATAATCCATTCGATTTATGAGTGATATTAGTATCATATTTCTAGAGTGGCTATATAGTTATATTGAGAGTGTAATTCTATAACGATTTTCTACATTGCAGTAGAATACTGATACAGTTTGTAACTTGACTATTTTATCCCATGAATATGGTGATTTATAAGAAATGAGTAATGTTAAAATTCTAAAAATAAATTCAACGAGGGGGAAAAGCAACCTAATTATTTGGACACATATGGAAAAGGATCATTCATGCTTTTCTTCCATAACTGGAATCCACTTTGTAAAATACTATTTGAGACTAATGATCTTTTCGCCAATAATTAATATATATATATATGTATGGATCAATCCTATTTCAAATACTCCTATATAATACAGAGCAGATCATGTTGGATTTCAGGCTGCTTTATTTTAATTATTTTTCAAACTTAGCGATAACTACAAATGATGAAGGTTGTCAATATGTGTCTTGCGCTTTTGAAATGGATCGAGTACTAATGTTTTGTCATGGATAAGGTTGGAAACAAAAATTTGGACATACTATAAAAGTCTTTTTCAGCTGCCTTATCTAACAAATTCCAATAACGCATGCTAATTATTTTTCTGTTCCAAAAGACAAAAGGATAGCAAACAAGCGAGTCCAAGGGGAACACCAAGACCAAAAAGACAAAGAGGACTAATGTATACTATTATGTCCAAAAACCTCAAGATTAGTTAGGAATAAAATTCTTTAGGTATTAAACCATAAGAAAAGAGAAAAAGATAGGTTGTTATCAAGAAAAAAAGAGATGGAACGATGGCCGGAGGGAATGCGTTATACTTTTGAATATTCTAAATCCATCGATCATCCTAATATTAAAAAGTTTGTTTCAATTATTTATGCATACTAAAATAATTGATTATACCCACAAACTAAAAAAAAAATTCTTACGAAATAAAATTTAAACAAAAATAGTTGTTAAAAAGTTAATATATTTAGACTAAATATTTAATTAAATAAATAAATTTTTCAAATATAATTTTTGTTTATTAGTTATATTTTATTTCAAATGAAATAAATAATTATATCTAAAATTTGGTAAGTAGGATCTATCACAAACTTTTATGAATATACAATTATTTTAAAAACATTTCTTCGAATGTTTCGAGTATTAAACATTGTTGCTATAGTTATTGAACGTATTAAAATTATATAATGCGATTGGAACACTTGTTGCAACCGTAAAATTAAGTATTTGTAGTGTGAAAAGAGAGAGTATGAAGAAAAATAAGGATGATGAGAGAAAAAAGTTGTAGATTGTGCTTTCTTTTTTAATGCATTTAATTTTCAAATCTATATTTTATAAAACAGTTTTGTGCTCGATATCATTTGTATCAAATTACCAATAAAAGATATATTAGTATTAGACATAGACGTATTTAGGGGTATTAAATATGGTCTCGGGGTTTTGACCTACCCCTTAAAATTCTAATAGTCCTAATTATTACTCCTTCTATCTCTTAATGAATGTTATTTAATATTTTTGTACATATATTAAGAAATAAAATAATTAATAGAAAGAGAAAAATCATTTTACAAAATGAACTATCTTAATTATTGATGAATTTTTTCCATTATCAATATAAAATATCATAATAGTGATTTGTTAAAGAGTTGTATAAGAAAAAATAATTAAAATTATATTAAAAATTGTGAATGATAATTATTTAGAGACAAATTATTTTTGTTAAAGTAATACTAACTATAAGATGGAGAGAATATTATTTATGTAATATTTGTCATTATACATCCAAGATATGTTTAATGTCTAATATTAACATATATAATTGTTAAATAAAAAAACATATAATTATATTTAATGGCTCTTATTTTTATAGAAATATTATCTATACGTCGGTGCTGTAATATTATTAATAATTTTTACGATCCTCCATCCATTTGATATATTTCTAAATTCGTCTTTAGTAATAAAATAGTTTTACTTTATTTTATTACGTTTATAAACTATGGTGATGATTGACTCACGCATTAAGAGACTAAAATAAATATATAATCGAAATTTTCTGCTTATTGGAAAGAAAGCGTGATTGGCTGACCAACTCAAAGGAATCAACAGAGTGGAATTTTTGTTTCGCCATATCGGAAATAGTTGGCAGACTATACAATATGTTTGAAACCATTTTGTTTGGTGGGCTACAAAGAATGTTGATTATTAAACATTGACAAATAGGATGGGTTAGCTACATGCGTGTTTTTTTTTTTTTTTACTATTTTCATTTATTTTTGTTTAAAACTCCATTAATTGCATAATTTCAGAACCATGAAAAATAGTTGCAATGTTTTTTTTTTTTACAAACTTTTATTTTCAGTTTTCAATTTTTTGCAAATTTATTCCGAAAATTTTAAACTCTACATATTGGTCCCTAAATGTTTATAATTTTCAAAATGATCTCTCAATTTTTTTAAAATTTTAATTTGAACTCAATTTTTTAATTTTCATTTTTATCTAAATTTTTTTAAATTTATAAAGTTGATCCAACTTTATATAAATAATTTTTTTATTCAATCAACAAAATTTATAAATGACATAAATGCAATTGAAACATTTAAATTGTTTAGAATTTTAATTTTCTTTTAAATTTTCAATCACTCCAAATATGACTACATGAGATAACTTTTTATGGAAAGCAATTTTTTCTAGTGTAATTTAAATCCTTCAATGTAAAAGACTATTAAAAATTCAAATATTCTAAAAAACTACGAAGGAATGTATTTAGGGAATGATCTTAAAACTTATCACATCGGGTGTAAAAAAATAATATATAATAATATTAATGTATTTACTTCCACAATTCATTTTTATACATTTCATATAATGGAAAACTTTGGTAGAATAATTAATGTGTATAGCTATTATTCAATTATCTTTTATATAAATGTATTTAATGTGAACCTTTTGTCTTTCAATACAAATTGATAGTATTAATAAGGAATGTATTTAGAAATAAATGATCAATGTATCAACAACCAATATAGAAATGACTTTATATCTAAGGACAAATATTTTGGACTATAATCGTTGTATTTATTTTACAATTCCAAAACATGTAGTTTTAAACATTCACGTAAGAATGATTTTGTGAAACATTTTACAGAGTTGAGATTGAACAGAGTTGAGATTGAATTGGAATATGAATATTCATATTTTTAATAACCAATCTGATAGAGTCTGACAAAGTTGATGATAATTTTAGTTGTCAAACTTATATTTTCGCCTTTCACTGACAATGCCAAATTTAAAAAATATTTTACAAAGTCAATAATCAAATTAATATATTTATATTATTGTGCACTAAATTGAGAGTTTCGTACAAAGTAAAAAATCATCTGAATTGACATAATCATTGACTCCATAAATTTCAGAGAAATGATACTATAATAATTCAAAGTTCGATTAAAAAATAAATAAAATCTTACAAATAACTTTTTTAGCTAGAAGATCTCAACCTTGCATTAGGGAAAGTGTGAAAAAAGTTTAAGACTCTACAGGCTAGCCGAGTCGGAAGGAGCTTATAAAATTTCATCTATATAGTGACTCGCATTAAACAACTAAGAGTCTTTCTTCTCATCTCTCTGTTTGCAATTCAATTCTTCTTCATTTTCCACCCTAATCACCCTTCCTTAACAAAATGGCTCGGAGCAAACTAAGTCAAATAAAGTCTTTCGATATCTACTATCTTTTCTTTTTTAATTCTCTTGAATATTTTATTTTTATTTGAAATTTGTTAACTACTCTTTAATCACTTAGTTATATACACTGTTTCTACGACTATTTTTTATTTTTTTTTATTTATGACATGTTTTTAATATACTTAAAGTGTTAAAAAAAACAAATACATACGGTAGGAGTCTTAATGAGTAAAGTGCTCAGAGGAATTGATGGGTCCCAAGTTGCAGCTATAGCCTATGAAATAGAACATCATATGCCGGCCACGTGAATGGTTACCTTTTGAAGCAATAATAAGTTTGTAGATAAAGTGGGGTCCATCTATGCCATGTGATCTTTTAATTGACCCCACTCACTTGTGATGCATATTCCGACAGAGCGGTGCAAATCTAAACTACCTGACCCATTTTTCGGTGTTCCGTTTGGAAGTCTTGTTATCAATTTCTTCAACAACAAAATATAGCATTTTTCTTTTACAAAAAAAAAAATTTAGTTCATCAGTCTTATAATTAATGTGATTTAATATTAATATATTTTAAAATATAATAATTAAAAAATAATAATTTATTTTATTAAATTATTTATTTTAATTATTAATGAGCTTTACTATAATTAATATAAAATATAATAACGTTTTGCAAATTGTGTAATTAGTAAAGGTTGATATAAAAAAGTAATTAAAATTATATTAAAAATTAAAAATAAATTTATTTTAAAACAATTTTATTTTACTAAAACAATATTTATTGTGAAAATAGAAAATAGCATCTTTAATCTCTATGAATTTTATTCTTTTAAATTTTCTCTATAATTGTTTTTTTCTTTCATACAGTATGTATTAGAATTATAAATCTATTTTCTTCTAAATAAAACTTATCTCTTTTTTTTTTTAACAAAAAACTTTAAATCACCATTTTTATATACGAAAGCTGCGTAGCACAGTAAAATTGGGATGAGAGGTATATTATATGTGTGTCATAAAAAGAGTGGTGCAAAGGAAACGTGGATGCCAAGTTGGCAGTCAAAGTTGTCCATATGGATAAGATGACACCCACACGCCACGTTCCTTAGCCAGAGAACCATGTGGCTACTACTACGAATTCATATACCTCTTCTATACCAAGTCATATTATTTCACATTCATACATCATCACTATCCAACTAATACTCAAATAAAAAAATAAGCTCCCTAAAATTAGAATAAAAAACTCCAATAATTTAATTTTATAGTAAAAAGTATATATCCTGAGTTCAATCTCAATTAATATTATTAAAAGAAAATAAATATAAATATAATAAGATAATTTTTACTTTAGTCTGAATTATATTTTTTTACTTTAACTTTTTTAATTAAAAAAGTAAATAATAAATAATATAGCTGCTATTTTCAACTCACAATTTTATATATTGTCCTTTACTTATTTAAAATTAAAATAATAAAATATGATTAAAATAAATGCATTTTGATATCTGTTTTTGCTAATTTGTAATTTGTTTTTCCTTCAG
This sequence comes from Cicer yamashitae, assembly GCA_037974755.1. NCBI lineage: Eukaryota > Viridiplantae > Streptophyta > Magnoliopsida > Fabales > Fabaceae > Cicer > Cicer yamashitae. The sequence goes on from JBBPBQ010000002.1 coordinate 1,897,763, forward strand.
AAAATTTGGAGAAAGGTATATTGATGAGGAAGCATACAGGGGCGGTGACATTCAACGACAGCACTAGGTTGGCATTTGGAAAAAGATTTGTGAACTCATAAGGTGTAATGGATGAGCAGGGAATAAAATTTAAGGCTATAGTATCAAATGGGTTAAAGCTAGGAGCATCTCTAGCTATGACACAACATTAGAAATTTTTGAATTTTTAGGGTTTGAATCAGATATGAGAATTGTGATTTGAAAATGAAAAAATTAGGGTTGAAGATGAAAGTTGTTGAGTTTTTATTAAAAATTTTGGGGTTGAAGATGAAGATTATTGAGTTTTAATTATTTATTTATTTTATTAATTAATTAATTAGTTTTAAGTTTTTAATTAAATGATTAAATGAGTTAATAAAATAAATTATAAATATTAAATATTACATAGTCAACAACAATTACACGATCACCATGTGTCAATTCATCAAAAATTAGACATGTCACCATTTTTTTACTAAAAAAAGATTCATAAGGGACTTTTTAAAAACTTGTTAGAATTTGCAAGGCTATAAATAAATAAAAAATTACAAGGACTAAAATCAAAACGAAACATATTTGCAAGGACAAAAAAACATATTTAAACCTTTATTTTAATTTATTATGTAAGACTCATAAAAAGTGAAAAAAAGAGGATGCTTCCATAACTACCCTTCTCCATAGATACGCAAAATATATCATTCACAATGTGAGTATCTATTTAGTTTGGTGCTATATAAGTTTTTCTCTTTTACTAAAAAAAAGTGTATCAAATAATTGAAATATAAATTATATCGATTAACTATATAATTCTAAAATTGCTAAAAATAAAAATTGAATGAATGTGTGAACAAACTTACAATATATAAATTAATAACATAAAATGACATAATACCTACAACTCTGACAAAATCTACAAATATGAAGAAAAAAAATGAAGTGTCTTAAATATTCATGTCTCTAGAGCTGAAATGTTGAAGACGTCAAAGTCATTGATTGAATTTGCACTAGATCAAAGTTGACATGTCAATCCTGAAACCAAAAGAACACTGCAACAAATCGCAATCAAACGAACACTGCAACAAATTTAAAATCAAAACAATACTGCAACAAAGTGAAAAACCAAAAAACTCGTACTAAGATGATAAAATCACGAAAAAAAAACTAAAATACGTGTGAAAATTACTTATTTAAATAAAAAAAATGAGAAAAACGACTTTGAGTGGTGGTTTTAGACAAAAAAATTAGTTCTAAACCACACCTCTTAGACACACGAAGAAAAAATAAAAAATAACAAAAGATACGAGGGAGCTGGCTCTAGGATTGTAAACTTATGAGGCCCTAAAATTGTTATATATATGTCTATTGTGAATAATTTTATACTTCTTTTGTCTTATCGTGACTGTTATAAATTTGGTCTCAAAATAAATATTATTCTTAATATATCTTTAATCATATTTTTCTATTTATACTATTTAATTACTATTATGTAAAATTACTAATACATCAAAAATACTAATTTTACTATACATTTATAATAATGAGAATCACACCGATAACTAAGAATGATACAATTTAGTTGAGAAACTATATATATTTTTTATTTAGTATAATTTCATAAAAATAATATTTATTATGATACGAAAGGAAAGGAAAGGAAAGGAGTAATAAAAGTCTCCAACCAAAACTCTAGCTGGTGTTTGGAAGAAAAAAAAAATGTAGGTGGTGCGGATAAACGTAGAAGAGTAGGAGAAACAAAAGTCAGCTAAGGAAACTTGCGCCATCCGTGTGAACACGGAAAGGGATCTTGTTGGCAACTGATCCTCTTTTCTTTTCCCTTTATAACAACGCTTCGATTTAGGAAACACCTGTACAATCAACCGTGATCCATATCCATTCACTTTTGAAAGGAAAAAAATAAAGTTGAAAACTTCAACTCTATGTATTCTGAAATAAATATATTTCATCATATATTAATACTAAATATGTAAAAGAAAAAAGAAGGTGCATTGATAATTTAAATTAATTTTATATAAATTATTGATTATATAATTATAATTTCATTAATGTATAATTAAATAATGTTAGTTGTTATAAAGTGATCATATATGTAATTAAGAGGTTAATAGACATAGATAGTTAGTGTAACAATATCGCCAACACAACACAGATCGTAGATTATAGTTAAAATTATACGATGATATGATAAAATCAATAATTTTTATTAAATTGTTAATATAAAATTGATTTATACGATAATATATTTTTATTTTTTTCTAAGATTAATTATTAATAAAAAATATGTAAAATTAATGAAAAAAAATTAGCACGTAATTAAAATGGTAAGAAGGTAATGTGTTTTTTTTTTTTGACGGAAAAGAAGTTAATGTTATAATTAAAAATATTTTTTTTA